>BSBK01006441.1:272500-392500 GCA_027943335.1 Chamaecyparis obtusa | reverse complement strand
TGTTTCAATTTTTCTTGTAACTACGAGTCCATTCCATGAATACGCGACCATGCACCATGTGTCATCTCTGTCTAGCTGTGGCCACCACTCGTTTGCAAAATTTCCTCTATCTTCAGACCCAATGACACAGTTCCCGAGGTGGCCTCCACACGAGCAACCTGCAGAGCCTCCTGCTTTCTTTCATCTACCTCATATGTTAGGGGTGTTTCATTTAAACATCTGAAATGGCCATTCTGGGATCAATGTGGGAGTAAGTATTGGAGTGTTTTTAAACATTGCATTTTCTTTACAGTGCCCAGTTGGTGCGCATACTTAGGCAGGCCCACAGGGTAGAGGCTAGCACTTAGCCTCTCCTCTTTCTTCATTTACCTTCTACTTGGGTGCTCATGCATAAAAACATTATAAAAAACCCAAATAGGGTGCATGTGGGATAAACCCACATGCACCTTCCTTGTGTTCTTCTTGTTCTCAAGCTTGCGCGTGACCCCCTGTCCTCTGGCTCTATCTTCCATGCTTCTTCCCTTTGCCAATATGCCTAACCTACAGGCGTCCTCTCTTACAAATTCTCACACAAGGCTCCTGCATCTCCATTTAGATTCACACAACCTTCCTAAGACTGGTGCGTGACTCCCTGTGTGAACACATGGCATGTACCCTGCTTTGCTCCATGGTTTTATACACTGGTCTTCAATCAAACTCACACAACCTTTTAAATGTTTGATTGGTCACTTGTGTGAGTCTAAATTCATTTAAATGTTGGTGGTGGTATCTTTTTATTTTCTTGCGTGAGCATGTAGGCTGCACTCTCCCGCAAATCTCCCTAAGATCATTGTGTGTTGTAGAGAAGTTCAACTGGCAGCCTCCTCCAGCTATGTAGGGCATCCTCCATTTATTCATGCAAGGCTCACACATGCTCTAGCCTTGATGTGTGAGTCCTAGGCTTACATTGGCTTTCCATTGAATTTGCGCAGGCCTTTACTAATGCGTGAAGCCTCTATTTATTCACGCAGACTCCTAGACATTGCCTTCTCCAAATTGGCAGGCCTCTTGTCTCATGTGTTTTGTTTACCTTTTGATTGTGTGAATCCAAATCTACCTTTTGTGCTGACCTTCCATTGGCTTCATGCACCAACAGACCTTCAAAAACATGTTTGGCTACCTGATCTAGTTAGAGAGGCTACTGCTACTACCTCCCTCATAGAACCTATTTATTACACATGCCTTGGTAGTTACTTGGCCTTATGCAACACCTTTGTTCGTAATGTGAATGCTCCAGCTGGCATACACCTCAACATTCCATCTAGCAATAACTAGAGGCCTCCTTTATTTGTTGGCACCATCCTTCACACTCAAGAACCAATCCCTTTCATTATTCATGTGCCAAATCACACTTC
Source organism: Chamaecyparis obtusa (assembly GCA_027943335.1). Taxonomy (NCBI): domain Eukaryota; kingdom Viridiplantae; phylum Streptophyta; class Pinopsida; order Cupressales; family Cupressaceae; genus Chamaecyparis; species Chamaecyparis obtusa. The sequence continues at coordinate 391,106 of BSBK01006441.1, read as the reverse complement.
TATGCACCAAACCATACTTCGTTGTCTAGCACGCACACCTCCATGCACTTGGTTGCCAAACCCATCAATATTTAGCATTTACTTTTACACTTTCTCAAATAGTAGGAGTTGGATACAAAGATTCATTTGTTGATAAATATTTATCTAGATCCACATTCATTCAATTCATGTTCTTCACTGAAGACAGTGGATGTGTATCCTTCCTTTTGAATAGCATCCTCATTATTGCGAGGTACTTTTAGTTCTTCACCCAAAGATTCACTGGGACTCATATCAACTGTAGAAGGTTTAGAAGGTGTATGACCAATATTTTTTGGTGAAGATCTGATTAGGTTTAGATCTCCTACATTAGGTGCTTCAGGTGAAGATTGAACTTGTACTGAGTGCTCTTCCAAAAACACCCTCTAATGGGTTAAGCAACTCCTTTGGTGATGATTGTACTGGACTAAGGTTTTCAATGGAAGGCCTCTTAAATTCAGACTCATGGCATACTTCTATGAGATCTACTCCTCTGAAAGTGTAGCCATTGAGTGCGAGCAAACCAAGGCATACCAAAACTTAAACACAACAATTCATTTTTACACCTTTGCAAACTGTCGTATAACGCCAACTGGCCTAAAAAATGGACAAAAAGCCACCACAGGAACACACCATCAGGAGCATATACTAACATCCAACATGTAAGAAGACTCACCAAAGGAGAACCGCTGAGAAGATTTGACCCCAAATTTATTAATAGTCAAACATGGCCACTTGAAAACTTTTTTCTGCATTGCCAAAATCACATAAATCACCTCCTGAACTGACTTTAAAAACTCCCCCATTGAGATCTTCATGAACCAAAAAATTAGGCACTGATTAACCTCCACACAGTGAAAATGAATCCATCATTTTCTTGCTCTGAAGATTAAGTGGTGAAAAACAAATAAACACCAAAGTTAGCTTGTCAGACATATTCATGATTACAACAGCGAAATACATAGAAATCTGATTTGGAATTGGCCTGGGAAAGTGGCTAAACAGATTGGCAAAGACTCAAAAATCTTTAGGAAAGTACACTTCTAGGTCTATAGTATGGAACAACATTCAATTATACCTGATCTTGAACTAGGCGCAAACTAGGAAACCTCAAAGTAGGCCATTTAGAAAACCAGACAATGCAGACACATAAACTTAACAATCTGGAAATGAAATGGCTTTGGAAAATGAGTCAAACAGGCACATGGGGGGCTTAAAATTGGTGTGAACACATTATCTCATACCTAAAACATGATGCAATAACCTACATGTTATGACCAATCATAGGGCAATAAATGCACTTCCTGAAAGTGGGCTACTTAGTGAAAATTGAGAAACAGGCTTTATGCAGATTCTTGGGAACACCCTTAAATGACCACTTCAAGAACATGTCAGAAATGAAAAATAGGACCTACAACCAATTACATATGTCAAATGATAGGTGATGAACACCCTATCCAAATGACGCATCATGAAACTCAATAGGCCCTTTTTTCCGTGCACTTGAACTAAGCACCTTACAATGAATTTCAAAGGCACAATTCTGACACTTAGACAAATTTATTGCATCTGGACTCAAAAACATGGACTGAATTTTTGAGCTCCAACAAGGATTACGACCTCATTATGTCATTTGTGGTTCTCTTGGTCAAACCTAGTCAATCAAGACCTAATTTCACCTAACCAGTTTATTAGACTTGTAACAACTAGTGTGAACCATAGTAAACTTAGAGTCAAGCATTTGTACATCAGTAAGAAACAATAGTCTTTTAAAAAAAAATTCTTTTTTGTGTTTTTCCCAACTTTTGGGCATGACATAAATGCAAAATGCAACTTAGGATATATGCAAATGCAAAACTTTTTTGGATTTCTGGTATTTTAAATGATTGTGCAAAATGCAACTATGTTTTTGGATTTTGAAGGCTTTGAAAGCTTGGGTTATGCAACTTAGGATTTGGACTTTGAAAAATGCAAATTATGTAAACTATGTTTGTGGGATTTTGGACTTTGACACAATCTTTGGAAAATACAAATCTAAGGGTATAACCTTAGGAAATTGAATAGGGATCTTGACTTGAAAGGATGAAAAGGACAAAGGGTAACTTGATAAAAAGGATTGGGTCAAATCCAACATGACAAAGATGGATTTTGACAAAAAGGACAATTTTGATAAAAAGGGATATAGGGACTAAGTCAATATAATCATTTTATCAAAAACATAAGGAGAGACTCTAAAATTTGGATTTTTGTGGGATTTTTGAAAAGCTTTGAAAGGTTCTAAGTGCAAAATGAGGACTTATGCAAAGGGACTATAATAAGGAAAACTTAATGCAAGAACTTAAAATTGAAAATGAAAAGAAGGGGAAGATAATGCAATGTATGAAAAGATTGCAAAATGACTATGATATGAAGATGCAAAATGAGGATTAATCATGCAAAATATTATCCTAGGATTACAAAAAGGCTCCAAGGAAAATGTTTTGAAATTTCATATTTGGAAAAGTATATGAAAAGGTTTTGAAATGTTCTTGAATGTCTTGGGAAGTTTTTGACAAGGTTTTGAATATTTTTTAAGGTTTTATGAGTGTTTTGAAAGTGTTTTTGAAAGTTTTGAAATATTTGAACACTCATACAAGAAACATCAAGAAGAATAGTTATTGTAAGAAGTGAAACAAACACACAACCCAGGCTAAAAGGATAATATCCACTGAATTCCCACTTGAAAAAAGTTCATCTACACCTAATCATAGTGCATAGAATAGAAGCTTGGAGACATGGGCTCCCCCTTACAATTCACTCACTTCTCAGGTACACCAAGCTTTGAATTCCAAGGGTCATCACTTTCCAAGGGATCGCTATCTCTACTATGAGCCATGAAAGTGTGGGATGTCTTCACAGGCATGGGTGACCCCTTGTGTCAATGAATAGAAGGTTTTTGGAAAATTAGAACAAGGTGTTTAGTATGGGACATCCAGTTCAATGGGTGGCATGATAAAATACTGCATGAGATCTCCCGGCCTTGAGAACCAAGGTTTTCCACACCACAAGGGTATTGAAGGAGAGCTATCACCTAGCCACACTGTCAATTGGATTATTAGTCACAATCACACATTTATATAGCAGTTTGGATGGAGACTGTAATCACCCAAAAATGGTCATCTAGACTATTAGCCCATTTCTAGCATTATTTGCTAAATTCATCAATTGCTTATTCTTGATCAAATCCTAATTCTACCATTTATTCAATTATATTCTATGGATTAACCATTTTATCCTAAGTCTTTATTTAATTAAAAGGAATTCCCTCCCCTTTTATTAAATAAAAAACCCCATTTACCTTTTATCCTAAGTTGCACAAGTAAAGCATTATTCCTATTTAATAAATAAGAAGAAAAGGCTTTTTGTCTCACATGGGGCACAAAAGTCAGCACTTCTTTCTCATTGGAGGAGACTTGTGCACAATGATTGCTCCCACTTTCAAACTCCACCCTTGATCAAATCTTTTGCCTCTTAATCTCCATGGTCTATTTATCTTTAAAAGGAGAGCTCTTTTCTCATTCTAGGATCCCCACTCTTGATACTAATATTATGCTATAGGTTTTCTTGGTGCCATTGGAGCTATTGAAGGATTTGTGGCATTTTAGTCTTCATTTTTACATTTTAGTTTAGTTCTCATAGCATTCTTAGCTTAATTTTCTTTCATGCTTTAGCTTAGTTCACATAGTTTAACTAGTAATGGCTTGTAACACTCTCATTTCCATAGTTTAGTTGCATTCTTGAAATCTCATTCTAGCATAGCTTGCATTGCATTTTCAGTATGGTTCTTGAAGATATTGGCATTCTTTCCCTTGTCTCTTTGAATCTCCCATTGCATGGTTTACTAGCAAGGTTGCATGCTCAATAGGTCTAGCTGAGAGCCCTCCAAACACCCTTGCACTCCATACCTAGGGAGCTCTAGGTTGCTTTTCAAGGTTTCCAATCCATGGATGCTCATGGAATCAATGGCTTAGAGAAGTGCACATCTGAAGTGTACATTTTTTGCGCCCATCGTGGGGCATAACAACTTTGTTTTTCCTTTCTTTTCTTGCATTTCTGCTGCATTTTTGTCATGTTTATCTTGCTGTTTCGACTATTTTTTTTTGTATTTTTTGATAGAGTATCGTATGACATTTTTCCAATGTCGTACGATAGTTTCTTACATATCCGTGTGATACTTTGCCAATCAAAAGTATTGTATGTCCATACAAAACTTTTTCGCCAAGATATATAACATTATGTCGCTTGGAGGTAGTACGAAGTATTGCTAAAAAAAGAAGTATCGCACCCCAATACTGCAAAGTATCATGCGAACCTCTACCAGTAGAAACTATTACCTGGGCTTGAATGGACTGTTTTCAGTTCTTTTTCTGCAAGATTCAGGTTTTCTATTTTCTGGCTTTTTGATTCACTATGTTAGGATAGAGATTTATTTGTAGATTATACCTGGTTTTGTTGTACTAACCCTTGTCGGCCTAATGAGTTGTGCTTGTAGGTGTACTCTAATTGCTTGCATAGTTTGTTAAAAGAATGCATGTCAAAGCTTCAAATGCACAAGGGCTACTAATCTTTCTTGCAGGGCTGCCCAAAGCATAAAAACAATCAAGTTTCTTGTTCTTTCCTTTCATTTTTAAGTGCGGCATTATACTAGTTCATTTTCTTAGGCACTTAATATCTTGTCATTAGAGTCTTTTGGTGGTAGGAGAGTGTGCTCTTCATCCTTGTGGTGAACCAGAAATCTTGACCCACCTCTAGATTTTGAAAGCAAGAGGGTTAATTGAACATTGCTTGGCATGTTTGGGAAGGGCTTTTGAGATAGGAGAGTATGCTCTTCACCCTTGTGGTGAACTAGAAATCTTGACTTTCAAAGGTTGATCCGCTTCTTGTTTAGTCTAGAATCCTTTAGAGGGCCTGCTCTTGAGAAATCAAGAGGAATGACCTGAGTGGGGACAAGCTAATACCCAGCTATTCTAACCCACTATAAACTCAAGGCTATCAAGGACACAAAACCTTGGTAGACATAATACTTGTCTTCACTTAGTGTGAGTACTTGTGGGATTGTGACCATGAGAAAAATGCTAAGAAAGAATGCTTAAGGTACTCTTGTGGCCATGAGGTTCATTACTTGTCACAAGGTAAGGAGTCCCTTCAGGGAGCAAGACGGGTATTACAAATGGAAGCCCTTATTATGAACCTTAGATAGAAGCTACCCAATTTTTTTGCTCAACATCTTGGTGCAAGGATCGATCCTAGTGGACTACCCAGATCACCCCAAGATTTTACACTAACCATCTATGTTCCTTTGGTTGTGTCATTTCCACTTCCATGACAAAGCCAATATCTATTGTGGGCAACCACTTTGTGTGAGGCAATGGGACATCAAGTGTGTGCTAAGTTTTTGAGTATCGAGCCTTTGTCTTTCTAAGTTAGCAAGTGCTTGAATTGTCTTCGCTGTGATCTACCTATGTAAATGTTCTTAAGCATCAAACATCAGGGTAGTGTTCATAGGATTTTTTTCTTTGATATCCCAAGTGCATGTCTTGGAAAGGTTGCTTTTGCCCTTGTTCAATTATTTTATGACACGTTTGATCCCTTACTATTTGCAAACCTATCTATTTCCTACTATTACTGCATTCCAAACTAAGAAATTGAACTTATCCAACTGCAACTTTGATCAAATTACCTTCAAAATTGGGTTTTACACATTCACTGGTCAATTATCGCACCACCTACCAGAGTATTATAGTGCAATACTTCATTGTTGACCTTGTATTGCATGAATGTTATACATTCTATCGCATCAATTACCTAGTTACTATTGCATTTCTATGTGTGAAATATCGTCTGGCCAAATTGTATTGTCCTATCCTGCGAACTATCGCACAAAATCATTTTGCTATCTTACTACTGTATGCGATCCGAAGCTATCAAATTTGAATCTTAGTTTGTTGCAGAGTGTCCTTTCTTATTCTTGCCTAAATCTGGCCTATTCTTTTCATGTTTAAGTTTTTTCTAGACTAAGAAAGATAAGCTAAAACTATTGGATTTGAGCCTATCAAATGCTACTTTCAATCACTTGTCACACTACAATTACCTCTCTAGCTATTTGATAATTGAGCTTCTTGCTCATATCTCAGCTTGAGTCAATTGACTGTTGTAAATTCTTGAGCACCTTTGACAAGCCATCTCTATTGTTCTATTTCGACAAGTGATCTTTATTGGCTTTGCTTATCTCAAAATCTAAGAAACTTTTCCTTGTTCTATTAGTCAAATAACATTCCTTTTCATGCCAGTTACAACTTGGTTTCAATTTGAGTAGGGGAGTCACCCTCCATTCAACTATACATAATTACCCTCTCCTACAAGATGCTCATGAGCACCAGTCAGTGACGATAGTTCTTGTTGAACTACAACTGCTTTGGAATCTGATTGAAGAATCTATGATTAACGATCACTGAGGAGTTGCTGATTAGATTTGTAATTTGATTAAATCAATATTATGTTCTCATTAATGTCAACTAGTTTGACAACACTTATCTTGTAAGTTATTATACCAACACATCTGAAGAAAGGTGAAAAAGAGATAAAGAACAAAGAAATCTACATGGAGAAAGATGTACATGAAAGATGAGGATAAGGAACACATTGAGTAACTTGTTGATGAGTCTATGACTTGATGATATTGAATTTATTATGTTGCATTCATCTATGATGAAGTATAGAGTTGAAAGACACAAAGCAGTGTTGTCGGTAAATGAAGCATTTCTAGTATACACCGACGGAGTGTAGTGTATACTGATCGCAGTATTAACTGAGCAGTGTTCACCAACGCATTTCTTTGTTTACCGAGCGGAACAAAATGAATTAAATGACCAATTTAGCTAATAAGATTGATGAGCTGGCAAGAGTATAACATCGAGGTAACAAATAATGTTTGTTACATAGATCAACGGCTGATGAAATTCAAGGAAGATCTAACGGAGAAGATTGAAATGTGTTATTGACACAAGTACCGAGAAAGTTTGAAGCCAAAAAAATCTATGAATGTGGTTAAGCAACAAAATCTGATGGTGGAGAAGAAAATGATTTACTCATCTATATAAGAGAACATAATTTCTTTATGAAAGAATGCCGGAAGAAGAAGAAGCTACAGGAATATCACGTGAACAAGGTTTTCATGCATTCTGATCATACTGGTTAGTAAGAATTGAGCTGCAGAACAATTACCGAGCTACAAAGAGCAATTACTGATGGATAGTAAGTTGATACAGTATTGAATTTGAAGTGAAATATTGATCAGAAGGATTTGTATAGACAAAATATTGATCTGTAATTTGCAATTGAAGTTGTATTAAGGTAGGTCATTTACTCTTACATATTTAACCATTGTATACAGTCGAAATCTCTTAACCGAGTGGACTCTGAAAGTCTTATGATGTATCATTCATAGAATGAACATTGTTATTCCATAGTGAATGCTGGTTGGATGATAACTTCTAGTCTAAAATCCTCTAACAAGGTCACACCTGACAGTGTGTTTGTAACCTTTAATAGGGTTGGGTCTTAACCGACCTCACTTCAGAAGAGTGAACAATTTTGGGTTGCCGGTCCCAGGTGGTTTTTCCCTTTACAGGGTTTCCATGTTAAATCTCTTGTGTTATATGTTGATTGTGATATTTGTTTGTTATCATTATTTACATGTTACATGTTAGATTTGATTAGTAAAGTGTTATAGTATTAGACTGGTAATCGGTAAAAGCATAGATAGTAAAAGTTTTATTGTTTATTGACGAACAAAAATTGAAGAAATGGTTTTGAATTATGCATTTTGATTTGGGATACTAGATAACTGATTCACCCCCCTCTCAGTTATTCTAATAGTTCTAGCCCAGACAAATCTGAGGATTCCAAGGTCACCTTGTGGTATAAAGGAGGCTTCCTCTTTTCTACATTCAAGGCCCCCAAAAGTATAGATAGTGTCTCACTTATCATGACGGAACAAGAGAAATATCGCCGATTGCAAGAACACTTTGTGCATAGAGACAACCAAGCACACTTAGATAAAGAGCATAATAAAATCATAATGGATGCCACCAGGTGCATGGCATCAAGAGAAATGTCTCATGATCAAGCTGAGACTAGTGGTTATGAAAATAGATCTTTTTTTGGTACTAGTGGCAATCATGGTAACAATATGTGACCAAGGTCCCCTCCAAGATGAACTTTTGCCACACCTTCTTCACCTCCTAGACCTCCTCCCTCTCATCATGAGGAAGAGGCCAATGATGATGTCTATAGTGAAGAACTTATGAGGTTTGAACAAGATGAGGCTTCCCAACATTTGATGCATAAACTTTTGGAGCATAATGGAGATCAATACTTTCAATACATGACTTCTAGAGGATACAAGCTCCCTTCTAGTTATGATGTCCACCAAATCATTCAAGAAAGAGTGCCAAATGAGTATATGAAATCCTTAGAGAGGAATTACAATGCACGAATCAATGTCTTGCTCAACTTGCAATAGAAAAGGAACCTCCAAAGGTCTCTTTTGTAGAATCTATTTGTGCTCTTCCCTTTGATAGGAGTCTAAACATGGTCCCATTTCCTAAGGATATTGAGGTCCCCAAATATGATAAGTATGATGGAAATGGTGATCCCCATGACCATGTGCCTCATTTTTATGCTCTTAGCAAGGACTTCCTTCAAGAGGACACATTTCTACTATGGTTGTTCCCTAGGAGTTTAAGAGGACAAGCTCTAGAATGGTTCACAAAATTGACACCCCCTCTCAAGACCTTTGATGAGTTGGCTAGGCATTTCATTCAACATTACTTGTACAACATTCAACAGCCTATTACCATGATAGATCTCAGTGCTCTCAAGCAAAATCAAGGTGAACCATTCACTACCTACTTGCAACATTGGAGGTTGTTATATTCTAGATATCCTCATCAACTACCTAAGAGAGAAAAGATCGACATCTTTGTCAACACTCTTGTATCAAAGTTATATTATGATCTAAGGAAACAACTATTTTCCTCTTTCAACGATATGGTTGAAAGTGCATACCGTATTGAGGATGTTTCCATAAGGAAAGAGGATATTGTCATTAACAAAGATACCAGAGGTAATGGAAATGACAAATACAAACCCTAGAACAAAAACAAATATGTTGTCAATGATGGGGTAGTGGATGTTCCTAAAGCTAAAGAGCCCACTTTCCACCTCTTCAACACTATCTACGTAGCTAAACAACAAGAGGCTGCCAACACTCAAAGTGCATCTAAATGTCAATATGTAGAAAAACCCAAGAAGTCCTATCAATGACGAGTCTACACTAAGTTGGCTAAACCTTATGACATGATTCTGAAGACCTTGGTTGCCAACAAGTATCTTATGCTTCCTGACAATTCTCCTCCCTTTAATCCACCAGTTAAGCTTGATTGGTGGAAAGAGGATCATTTCTGCAATTACCATAGAAATAAGGGACACAACATAGATAATTGTTTCAAGCTCAAAGATGCTTTTCAAGATCTTATTGATGGAGGCGTAGTTCTTACAGATGGTTTGGTTAAGAATTCTGATCACAAGGCCTTCAAAACCCCCCTACTTGAGTATGAAAAAGAGGAGTCCTCTCAAGTGAACAAGAAAAATCATGATCCCAAGATCAATTATACATATACTAATGATGCACTTGTGATAAACATGGTAGAGCCCATTGAGAGTGTTTTTATGATGAGATCTCAAGGTAATAGTGATGCCAATCATGATACACCTAACTTGGTCTTGCAAACACTTGATGGTTTATCTTCTTGAAGTGAGACACTGAATGTTGTTACTAGGGGGCAAGCCAAAGTCATCCTTAAAACTACTCACAATCCCAAACAAGCTTCATCTTCTAAACAAGAGACTCCTTCAGCCATATCTAGCTATGATCTTGTTCACCAGTTGTAATGAACACCGACCCAAATATCCATTTTTGAGTTGTTTGACCTATCGCCCTTGCACAAAGAGATCCTTGAAAAGGCTCTACACACATTGAATGCCCCTAATAACATTGATCCAGATAGGTTCCAGGCTATGGTCAATCATATCTCATCTCCTCACTATCTCTCATTTTCTATAGAGGATGACACGACCCTTAGTCACCCAAATAATCTTGCTTTACATATCGAGGTCCAAGTCTACCATATTCAAGTCCGTCAAGTACTTATAGACAATGGTGTAGGGTTGAGTATTGTTTCCTTTCATGTTGTACAACAATTGGGATTGTCTGAATTTGTTGTAGATCCTAGGCAAAAGATCACTATCAAAGCATATGATGAAGTGGAGAGGTCTTCAAAGGGTCTTATTGTGCTGCCTATCTGAGTGGGTCTAGTTGTGAAAGATATCATGTTTCAAGTATTAGACATCCCACTCGCATACAACATTCTTCTAGCTCATCCTTGGATCCATGACATGAAAGTTGTTCCTTCTACCTACCATCAATGCGTCAAATTCCCATACAATGGAGCTGAAATTGTGATTCCTGGGGACAATGCTATTGCTATTAATACTCTCACTGTTGCTAAAACATTTGTCCCACACAATAAACCTTCTCATGATCCTAGTGCGTCCCTTATTTCTACTGAGCAAAAATTAAAAATGATGAGTATTGGTATGGGCAAATACACATTGGATTCTATTGCTGCTATGCCTATCTCTCCTATGTCATATGGTAGACCTTCAGACAAGGTGAAGCCTTCCACTTCTACCATGATAGTTTTTGGTACCTTTGTTCACTCATCCATACCCTTAGAGGTAGAATGAGAAGAACAAGCTATTAGAGATTGGATCTATAAAGATGAAGAAGACAGTATGACAATCGCTACTCCCGTCTCCCCTGGACGCTATGGTAAAGGCTACACATTTTTGCAACAAATGGGCTATCAAGGTCAAGGACCTTTAAGTAATAATGGACATGCTCTAGTTGAACCTTTGATTCATACCAATGGTCAACACTCTAAGGATACCACAGGTCTAGGATATGGTGCCAAAGATGACCCCCCTGAATGTTCCATAAATGCTCCCATGATTAGTGAATCAGATGCAGATATGGATGAATCACCACTTTACACTATGGCCCAAATAGGAGATGGTCTTCCTTCTACTTCACTCCTTTGGGGAGAAGAATGCATACCTAATGATGACATAGCTAAAGCCTCTATATCTAGAGACAATATGCATAATGAATTTGACCCCAGAGATAGACAATGTAGAAATATCATGTGGTTACTAGAAAGAGAAGATCTCACAAATAATGGCATGGGTGACTATACTTCTTGGCATCCTAAACCTTCTTGGTGCAAACATCCCAGTAGAAGTTCAATGATAGATTCCAATGGGTATGAATGAGACATTCTCTCAGATGAATCTTCCACAGTGGATATGGAAATTGATGTGATTCATACTTATAGTGCCCAACCCGACGTAGTTGATGAGTCTCACATAGGGTCTGATGAGTTTGATCTACGTATTTCTTTAGCAAACCACGCTGGTCCTTCTATGACAAATCTAGATCTTGATACTTTTGGAGCGTACTCTATAGGCTCAACTTCTCTCATCACCAGAGACAATACCTATCACATAAATAACCTTGAACCTATCACTTCTCTTCCTCTCATACACTCAGACCTCATAGATTGGTCTGCCTAGGATCAAAGACCTACATTGCCTTCCTTCCAAAATGACTATGAGATCACCTATTATCTCAATGTCATTGAACCTATCACCTCTTCCACTAGCAAACCAACAGCAAATATGACAGAGTCAGATATCAAGTACCTCAATCATAAAATCAAAAGAAAAAAGAAATGGTCGGATGGAAAAAACCACATTGTGGTGGTGTCCGAACCTCAAAATAGTAAAAATAAAGATGTATCTAAGGGTGAAAACCTCTCCGAGGTGCCCGAGGATGAGGTACTTGGTAGTCTACCTAGCTACTTCCAGGAAAGATCTTCAGTTTTGATAGAGGAGTCTCCTAAGATAATCCATGTAGCTCAATCCCTCTCAGCAGAGGAGAAAGAACAATTTACCACATTCTTTCAGGAGAAAAAGATCAACTTGGCATAGACATATTTAGACATGCCTAGTTTGGACACTGAGCTCATTATGCACCACCTCTCTATTGCTCCAGAGGTAAAACCTATCAAGCAGAAACTCAGAAAGATGCATCCTCATGTGGCATTATTGGTTAAGGCTAAACTTGAGAAGCTTCTAAAAGCTAACTTCATAAGAGCTATTGACTACGCTGAATGGATTTCCAATATTGTTCCTATTTCCAAACATGATAAGTCCATTCATGTATGCACTAACTTCAGAGATCTAAAAAAAGCGTGCCCTAAGGATGATTTTCCACTTCCAAACATCAATATGATAGTGGACATGACAACGAGATATGAAATGTATTCCCTTATGGATGGCTTCTCCAAATATAACCAGATCAAAATTGCCCCTGAAGACCAAGAGAAGATAGGTTTCACATGTGCATGGGGTACCTTTTGTTGGAATGTCATGCCATTTGGTCTTAAGAATGCCGGTGCAACCTATCAAAGAGCTATGACTACCATATTCCATGATATGATGCATAAAAACATGGAAGACTATGTTGATGACACACTTGCTAAATCACAACAAAGAAGCACTCATTTATCTGATTTGATTTTGATATTGGACCACATGGAATGATTTCATCTAAAATTGAATCCTAAGAAATGTGCTTTTGGTGTCACTTCTGGGAAACTACTAGGCTATATCATATCAGCAAAAGGAATAGAGGTAGACTCAGAAAAGGTGAAAGCTATCAGGGAGATGCCACCTCCTCATAACATAAAACAATTAAGGGGTCTCCAAGGCCATCTCCAATCTATTAGGTGGTTCATTTCTCAATTAGCTGATAGAGCTCAACCTTTTAACAAGAATTTGCATAAAGGGGCTGCTTGCATATGGAATGAGGAATGTCAAAAGAACTTGGACCAAATTAAGGATTACCTAGAAAAACCTCCTATTCTTATGCCACCTATCCAAGGGAAACCTTTGATACTCTACATATCTACTACAAAAAATTCTTTAGGAGCTCTCCTTGCACAAGAAGATGACATGGGAAAAGAATGAGCTATCTATTACATCAATCACACCTTGGTTTCTTATGAGCTCAATTATACCAGCATTGAAAAAGATTATCTAGCAGTAGTGTTTGTGTCCCAAAAAATCAGACATTACATGCTCGCACATACTATGCAACTGATTGCCAAAACTGATCCTTTAAAGTATCTCTTAAGTAAAGTTGCGCTTACTAGATGACTTACCAAATGGATGCTAATTCTTTCAGAGTTTGACATTCAGTACGTCAAAAGGAAAGCCATTAAGGGACAAGAAATCATGGATCAATTGGCCGAATTTCCCATGACTGATGATGCTCCTCTTTAGATAGACTTCCTAGATGCTTTGATCATGAGTGTCATAGGGCATATGTGGAAAATGTTCTTTGACGGTTCTCATACACAGAATGGGGCTGGCGCTGGAATCTTATTTGTTACACCTCATGGATAGATGATTCCTAAATCCTATAAGCTTCTCTTTCCATTCACCAATAATATAGCTGAATATGAAGCCCTTCTCAATGGTGTTAAGCTTGCCCTAGAATGGAGGATTACATAATTGCATATCTTTGGAGATTCACAGCTTGTCATAAATCAAGTAAAAAATGATTACCAGATAAAGGATGACAAGTTGATTCCCTATAAGAAGATGATAGACTCGCTTAGGAATTATTTCACATATGTTACATTCCAAAAAATTCCTAGAGCTAAGAACAAGGCTGCTGATGCCATGGCTATTTTGGCATCCATTCTACAATTGGAAGAACATGAGTCCTGCTTTGAGTTCCTGGTGGAAGAGTTGTGTTATCTCACCTATGATTCCCTTGATGACCATGTCATTTACACTATGGTCGGTCATGATTCATCCTGCTATGCTACTATATTTTCCTATCTCTGAGATTAGATTATCCCTAAAAATCTAATGTGCAATGAGAAGCGCCAACTCATTCACAATGCCTCACATTTTACCCTTGTCTCTAGTGACTTGTATAGGAAGGGTCTAGATGGAACTCTCCTTAGGTGTCTAGAAATAGAGGAGTCAGAAAAAGTGCTAGTTGAAGTCCACGATGGCATATGTGGTTCACACTCTAATGGTCTTGTGTTAGCTCAGAAATTGCTTAGGGCTAGTTACTATTGGCCTACTATGCAAGTTGATGTTGTTCGATATGCCAAGTCTGATAAGAAATGTCAACTACATGGGAATCTCATTCATTCTCCTGGACATGAGCTCATTCCCTCTGTTACATACTGGCCATTTTAGCAATGGGCATTTGACTTGGTAAGCAAGATTCATCCTAGTTCTTCAAGTGGGCATAAGTTCATTATTACAACTACTACATATTTTACCAAATGGGTTGAAGCTATCCCACTGTCTATAGCTATGGGAAAACATGTTTCCTTATTTATCTTGAATCACATCATTTGCCGCTATTGTATTCCTTCTTCCATAGTCACAGATAATGGCGGCCAGTTCAAGAATAAAGACCTGAGACAATTATGCAAAAAAATCAAAATTAAGCAACATTGGTCTTCTATTTACTACCCTCAAGGGAATGATCAAGCTGAGGCCTTGAATAAAACATTGTTGAAAATCCTTCATAGGACAGTGCATAAATCAGACAAGGATTGGCATCTGTAGATCAATCCTGCGCTATGGGCTTATAGAACTTATATTCACACTCCTACAGGTTCCACACCTTTTTCCTTGGTCTATGGTTCTGAGGTTGTTTTACTAGTAGAGGTCAAAATACCATCACTAAGAGTCTCTTTGCATGGTTTGATTACTGATGAAGACCATAGGGCCATGAGAGTTCATGAGCTTACTACTTTGGAGGAATGCAGCAAGGCCACCTTTAATCACATGCACACTTATTAAAAGAGAATGTCTACTACCTATAATAAGAAGGTTCATCCTAGAGAGTTCCAAGTGGGTGAATTAGTCCTAAGAGAAATTCCTAAGAATCAATAGCATAGAGAGAAGAAAGGAAAATTTGAGCCAAATTGGTTAGGGCCTTACATCATCATGACAACATTTGGGTCTATGGCCTATCAGCTATCTACACCTAAAGGAGAAGAGCTTTCTAAGCCTATTAATGTTCTACATCTGAAGAAGTTCTATGCCTAAGGTTCTTGAGCTCTTTGTATATGTCTTATTGATCCTGAAAAAATTCCAAAAAAATTCATATATGATGCTGATTTTTTTTTTAAAAGCATATAAAGTCCTGAAAAAAGGGCATCCTAGTGAAAACTTAGCAATAGGTGCTTTGATGTCTCACCAAAAAAATAAAAAATTCAAAAAATTCAAAAAATAGAAAAAGTGCCTTGGTGAAAACCTGGAAACAGGCGCTCTGGTAGCAAAAATACAATTTTTTTTTATAAAAAGTCCTAAAAAATCTTCCAAGTGGTGAAAACCTAGAAATAGGTGTTGTTTGGGACCCTTGCACCTATGTCTATCAGTCTTGCATGGCACTCATTCGCTCCACTTCTCTCTTTGTATCTCCTAGCCTGGAATTGACTCTTGTCTTAGTCTAGGGGGCATACGTTGTTTTTAGCTTATCTTGGGTCTCTTTGTGCGTCGAGGTTTCTTGGGAAACTTGGTTCAAAAAATGTTTCTCAACACTTTCCAACTATGTTTTTCAACACTTCCCTAGCGTCAAGTGTTTCTCAACACTTATCAGATATCCTACCCGCAGTCTAGAATGATATGATATTTCTCACCGGCAGATGTGATACTCAAATTTTGACTCTATGACCTACACACACACACACACTTAAACACTTGACTCACTGAGACTTGTTTGACTTTATTTTTTTGTGTGGTGTCTATGATGATTTCTTTTGCTAAGTGTTCTCTCCCTAATAGTTTTCAATGATGCATAGCTAGAAGACTAGGGGCATAAGGACATGTTTTTATTTATTTTCTATTTGTGGGTATATCTTGTTGATCCTAACTATCATACTTAACACTGAGGATCTACAATGAATTATCCTTGATTTTTTTCCATAAGGGCATGCTTATGGTCATCTTGAATTTCTTGTCTCTCGATGCAAGCATAATCTTGCTATACTAAACTTAGGGAACCTCACTGCACTAGTCATCTTGACCTACATGTCTTTGATGCTTAGGTGGGATTCCCACATACCTATCTAATATAGATCATATTCATATACCCATAGTTATACTAGTGAGTAATGTATGATCTTATGATGCTACCTATAAAGCTCAATGATGATTATTATAGTCTAACAGCTTTGTAACCTTGCAAGTAAACCACTTTTCATAGTAGATTGCATTCTTAGATTCATGATAGTTTAGTTTTTCATCTTGCATATGGAGAGAGCTCTCCTTTTGTCTTTCATAGACTTGTCAGTCAACTGTGCTCACCTTTCACTTCTTCTCGATCATATCTTTCACTTCTTGTCTTTCATATCACATCCTTTTCTATTCCTGTCATCACAAGGGGTTAATCTTATCATCATATATAAAAAGATCATCAGAAACATGAGTCTATATCATAACATGAGAACTAAACATAAATCCATGAGAGAAACTATACATGAGAATTTATAAGCATATATCATACATTTGAGCAATATAACAAGACAATAATACTGAAACATCCATCACAATGAGACAAGTACACAAGATATATCATAATCCAGCCATCTCATATATATAAATCATGATACAAATACAATATGGGATCCAAAAATCTAGATAATGTCTCAAGACATGTCTGTACATCAAAACCCTAAACCTAGGACTGACTCTCCCCATCATGTGTAGGAGGTGCTGGTGGAGCCTGTGGTCCTGTCCTGTCAGTTGGCATGTTTGACCTCCCTTCCCTCTCAGAATAGAGTGGCAATCACTGACCCGCAGGCACAATTGCTATGTACAACCCATGGTAGTATGCTGCTTGTGCCACCTCCCTCTGGATCTACACAACATCATCTCGTGCCACCCTCTCTCACTGATCTTGTTGGAAAGTATAGTCCACCAAGATAACTGAGAGGGGGGGGGTGAATCAATTATTAGATAATTATAACTTTTATCAACTTCAACAACATTAAACCATGTAAGCAATATAATTACCAACCATAGAAAGATATTCATACATAATAACACAATGACACAAGATATGTTAACTAGGGAACCTCTTGATCAAAGAGTAAACCTTGGTGAGAATGATGCCCGAAAAAGATGCACTAATATGAATATTCCTTGTGAAAGGATGGACTCTGTTAGGAGTCTTATGAAATACATTTAGTAAATATGAATCCTTGTTAGGATATTTTGAATCCCTGTTAAAAGATTCTAACCCTATTAAGAGTTATGGAAGACAGAAGGACCCACTGTCCAAATAGCTTTAGGGTAAGATCACTGAACACACTATCCAAATAATACTTGTATTACTCAAAAGAATAATATGTTATCTCTTCTTTGATTGTGCCAGACCGCACTCACTGTTACACCAGATCTCAATTTCAGATCTTTGTACTTCGCATGTCTTTCTTCATAATTCGCTTTCACATTTAGCTCTTTTCTTCACTTCATATTCATACACTACTATTATCTTCTACATGACAACAAGGAAAAACATTCCTTCCTTTATACCACACTCAAATAATTACAAATGAGTCGGCATACAATTACAAAATAAAAGTTTCCACATGCTACATCAAAATTACACAAAATTGTCGACTTCCAAATATAATAAATCTTCATTTGTGTGACGTCAAAGTTTGCATTGTAATCCATGTCACTATCAATGTGTCTTCAACTTCCCTTTAACTCTGCAAAACTAGATTCCATCCTGATTAGGAGATATCATCCGATTTCCACAAACCGCTACTCAGGAACACTGCTTGAATACTGCTTCCACCAAACTGCTCATAACTTCCATGAATAAAAGAATTACTATCTGTGTTCTTAACCATAGAAATATAACATATCAAAGAGTATATCCTCAACATTGCATAGATCCAACTTCAATAACCCACATGCGCTGATTCAAACTATGTCTACTTCTCTGCAAGTCTTCAGAAGATCACTGTGTTGACATCAATGACAATCATAGCCATGAATGCAACAACAACTGCTATAGAATGGCTGCCAAACATTTAGCATTCATTCTTAACAATCTCCCCCATTGGCATTGATGGAAACATAGATGAAAAAACATCCAATGTTCCAAAAATCCAATACTGCAATACTGCTGCATCAAATCCTCTCTATCAATCAAATCTTGCTTCATTTTCCTATTCAGATAGTACAAATAGATTTTTTCATGTACACTTCTCCCCCATTGACATCAATGACAAAAATTTCATCATTATGTCAACAACAACTCCAATGTCAAAAGACACTATTCAAAAAATACATTCACTAGAGTCCTCACGACTCGGCTCAGGTACACATACTCCCCCATAGAGGAAGTACCAACATCTAGTCTAGAAGAAGGATAAGGCTCATATACCACTGGATGGATGCAACCAACTACATCACTTCTCAAAATTAGGCTAGGGCATAACCCCAAGAATACCTCTTAGATACTCAAATGTATCCTTAGGCAAAGGCTTTGTGAATATATCTGCTATCTTCTCCTTTGTATTTATGTACTCAAGTTTGACTTCTTTCTCATCAACTTTCTCTCTTACAACATGATACTTGATCTCTACATGCTTTGTCTTAGAATGTAATACAGGATTCTTAGACATACTAACTATGTTGGTGTTGTCACAATGTATGACAATAGGTTCAACAAACTTTATTCTAATATCCTTCAGCATTTTCTTCATCCAAATTATCTGGTTACAATTGTTTGCTACTGCTACATATTCTACTTCTGTTGTGCTCTATGAGATACAATTCTGCTTCTTGCTTAAAAGAAACCAATCTTCCTCCAAGGAAAAATGCTCCACCGCTGGTGCTTTTCTTATCATCAACACTACCTCCCCAATCAACATCTGTATATGCACATAGGGTAAAATCATCATATTTTTCATACCACAATCCATAGTCCATTGTGCCTCTTAAATATCTTAGTATCCTCTTTACTGCTGCATAATGTGATTCTCTAGGTTTAGCTTGAAATCTTACTACAATTCTAATTGAATGTGCTATATCAGGTCTTGTATGTGTCAAATGTTGCAGTCCTCCAATCATGGATCTGTAATTTTTCTGTTCTACTATAGGAGTCTCATCTGTGCTAGATAACTTATGTCCAGTTACCATAGGTGTTCCAACTGGTTTACAATTCTCCATTCCAAATATTTTCAACAAGTCATTCAGGTACTTTTTCTGACTTACAAAGATACCATCATTGTTTTGTATTATCTATAATCCCAAAAAGAATTTCATTTCACCAATCATACTCATTTCAAATTCAGTCTTCATTTCATCAACAAATTTGTCACTATCTTCATCTTCTCCTCCAAAAATAATGTCATCAACAAAAATAACTATAACCAACAAACCGTTTTCAATTTCTTTTGTGTACAAATTTCTATCAGTTGTTCCTTTTGTAAATCACAACAGTAACAAATACTTGTCCAATCTTGCATACCAAGTTCTAGGTGATTGTTTTAGTCCATATAAAGCTTTCTTTAGTTTACATACCATGTCTCCTTCTTGAGTCAAAGGAAAACCTTCAGGCTGCTCAATGTAGACTTCTTTGAATTCTGCATTCAGAAATGGTCACTTCACATCCATCTTATATACTTTAAATTTCTTGTGAGCTGCATAGGCCAAAAAAGTTCTTACTGCTTCAATTCTTGCGACAGGTGCAAAGGTTTCTTCATAGTCAATTCCTTCTGGCTGTGAGTATCCCTTACATACCAATCTTGCTTTGTTTCTCACTACTTCTCCTTGTTCATTCATCTTGTTTCTGAATACCCATTTAGTTCCAATAACATTCTTGTCTTTAGGTTTAGGGACCAATTCCCATGTCTTGTTCTTTTCAATCTGATCTAGTTCTTCTTTCATAGCATTAGTCCAACTTTCATCTTCACAAGATTCACTAGTAATTTTAGGTTCAATTTGAGAAATCAAACATAACTGTTCTTGTACCTTATTCTAAGTTAGAACTCCTCTTTTGATGCTTCCAATAATTTTTCCAATAGGATGATTTCTTAATAAACTTTTGCTAGGTGTCACCATCTCAGATCTCACTTCAGGTGTAGGCTCTTCAATGACTTCACTGTGGCTTTCATTCAACAAATCATTGTCAGTTTCATAAAATAATTTAGTAGATCCAGTGTTAGGTTTAGGATGAGCTTCTTCATCTGATTCATAATCAAGCATTCTTTCCTGAATTTTGAACTTTTCATCAACTTTAACATTTGTGCTTTCAATAATAGTCTTAGTTCTTTTATTGTAACATCTATAGGCTTTTCTTTTCAAGGAATATCCAAGAAATATACCTTCATCACTTCTAGGATCAAACTTTCCAATATCATCATCTCTCTTTATATAACATTTACTTCCAAAAATTCTAAAATACTTAACTGAGGGTGCATGTCCAAACCATAATTCATAAGGTGTATTGTATGTATCTAATCTGATTTGTACTCTGTTCATTGTATACACTACCATGTTCACTACTTCTCTCCAGAATATCTTTGCCAAATCATTCTCAAATAACATAGCTCTTGCTACTTCAGTCACTAATCTATTCCTTCTTTCTGCAATACCATTTTGTTCAGGTGTTCTAGGGGCTAAGAACTATCTCTTAATGCCATCTTCTTCACAAAAGGTGTTAAACTCTCTAGAAGTAAATTCTCCACCTCTATCAGATCTCAAACATTTAATCTTCATTCTAGATTCATTCTCAACTTTATTCTTAACAATCTTAAACTTATCAAATGCTTCAGATTTTTCTTTAAGAAATGCAATCCACATCATTCTTGTAAAATCATCAACAAGAATCATAAAATACCTTTCTCCATAGAATCCTCTAGTCCTGGTAGGACCGCTCAAATCTGTATGAACAATTTCTAGCTTTTCTGCAAATGTAAACTTCTTACTGGGAAAAGAACTTCTTTTCTATTTAGCCATCACACATTCTTTGCAAATCATGTTAGTAGGCTTCATAATATTATATGCAAATCTCTTACTACAAGTGTAGTACCTACTTTCACAATGTTTTCAAAGTTTATATGATAAAACCTTCTATGCCATAACCAATTGTCATTAATTTTAGTAATCAAACATGTCATCTCAGTAGGATTCAATTGAAATACATTACCTCTAGTTCTAGATCCAGTTCCAATCAGATTTCCATCTTTATCCTTTATCACACAAGTTTTCTCACTAAACCAAACTTGATATCCCTTATCAACTAATTGTCCAACACTCAAAATATTATGTTTCAATCCATCCACAAAATAAACATCATCAGTATTAGTCTTTCCATCAAGAGTAATATATCCTATACCTTTAATCAAACAAGGTGCATTGTTTCCAACTCTAACAACTCCATCATATTCATTTAACTTTATGAACTTTTTCATGTCTCCAGTCATATGATGTGAACAACCACTATCTATAATCCAATCAGCTTTCTTTCAACTTGAGAAACTAAGGCTTTTTCTTCCTTGACATCAGTTTCAAAATTCTCTTCTTTAATTGCTACAAATCCTATGTCATCATTATTCTCATTATCACTTTCACTTAAGGTTCTCTCTATACTAGCTTCAAGATCTTCATCATTAGCATAATAACATTCCTTAGATCTTCTAGGTTTGAAATTAT
Organism: Chamaecyparis obtusa; assembly: GCA_027943335.1. Classification (NCBI taxonomy): domain Eukaryota; kingdom Viridiplantae; phylum Streptophyta; class Pinopsida; order Cupressales; family Cupressaceae; genus Chamaecyparis; species Chamaecyparis obtusa. Next base: position 369,158 of record BSBK01006441.1, on the reverse strand, counting down.
TTCTCTACTTTTTAACTCTCTTAGGACATTTAGATGCAAAATGACCATATTCTTGACAAGTCCAACATTTAAAAATTTTCTTACCGTCTGGTTCTCTCTTCACAAGCAAGGCAATACCTTCTTCAATCTTCTTGTGTTCTTCATTTCTAGATCTATTGCTGCCAGCATAATCTCTGCTCACACTAATGCTTCTTAAAAAAGTAGGGCGAACACTAAGATCACTGAATGTTGTCTCCATTCTAGGTAAGTCTCCTAATAACCTCAGGTTCATCTCTGTTGCTTCCAATCTTCCAAGAAGAGTTTCTCTTGTAAAGTTTTTAGTACAAGGTATAACTTGTTCAATCATATGTGTTGTCTACTTAAATAAAGGAGTCAATGTCCTTAGAATTTTCCATATCACTTCATTGTCTATCTTTGTTCCTCCACAAGATTTTATACCTGTAACAATTTCTGACATTCTACCAATATAGCTTCTAACAGATTCATCTTCCAACATTCTTATATCTTCAAATGCACATATCCAATTATGTAATCTAGCTCTTTTTGCATGTTCATCACCTTAAAAAGTAGAGTGTAAAGCTTTCCAAATTTCATGAGATATTTTCAAACATTTTACCTGACTGTACTCATTCTCCGGAAGGGTTGTCAAAAGTGCTTCTCTTGCAAGTATGTTACACATGAATAGATCTCTCTCATCAGTAGTACATGTTTCAAGATTTTCCTCTTCAATGATAGTCTTATCATTCTTTGTAATCAACCAATAACCTGGTCCTAAACACAATAGGTGTGTCTTTATCTTTTCTTTCCAGCTGTCAAAATTTACTCCATCAAACTTAGGGCTTTCTTTCCTGAAATTCACCATGGATCTCCTTAAGCTGTTAAACTTCTTTTTCAAGGACCTGCCACTCTGATACCAATTTTTAGAAAGTAAAGTCCACTAAGATAACTAAGAGGGGGGGGGGGTGAATCATTTATCAAATAATTATAGCTTTTATCAACTTCAACAACATTAAACCATGTAAGTAATATAATTACCAACCATAGAAAGATATTCATACACAATAACACAATGACACAAGATATGTTGACTAGGGAACCTCTTGATCAAAGAGTAAACCCCGGTGGGAATGATGCCCACAAAAGATGCACTAATATGAATATTCTTTGTGAAAGGATGGACTCTATTAGGAGTCTTATGAAATACATTTAGTACATATGAATCTTTGTTAGGAGATTTTGAATCCCTATTAAAAGATTCTAACCCTGTTAAGAGTTATGGAAGACAGAAGGACCCACTGCCCAAAAAGCTTCAGGGTAATATCACTAAACACACTATCCAAATAATCTTTATATTACTCAATAGAATAATATGTTACCTCTTCTCTGACTGTGCCAAACCACACTCACTATTACACCAGATCTCAATTTTAGATCTTTGTACTTCACATGTCTTCCTTCACAATTCACTTTCACATTTAGCTCTTTTCTTCACTTCATATTCATACACTAATATCCTCTTCTACATGAGAATAAGGAAAAACATTCCTTCCTTTATACCACACTCGAATAATTACAAATGAGTCGGCATACAATTACAAAATAAAAGTTTCCACACACTACATCAAAATTACACAAAATTGTCGGCCTCCAAATACAATAAATCTTCATTCATGTGACCTCAAAGTTTGTGCTATCATCCAAGTCACTATCAATGTGTCTTCAACTTCCCCTTAACTATGCAAAACTAGATTCCATCTTGATTAGGTGATATCATCCGATTTCAACAAACTGCTACTCAGGAACACTCGCTGAATACTGCTTCCACCAAATTGCTCATAACTTCCATGAGTAAAAGAATTACTCTCTGCGCTCTTAACCATAGACATATAACATATCAAAGAGTATATCCTCAACATGGCATAGCTCCAACTAAAATAACCCATGTGCGTTGATTCAAACTCTATCTACTTCTCTTCAAGTCTTCAAAAGATCACTGTGTTGACATCAATGACAATCATAGTCATGAATCCAACAACAACTGCTATAGAATGGCTACCAAACATTTAGAATTCATTCCTAATAGATCTATCTTGGCTCGTGCATCCATAAGTTGTTAATCATGAATAGCGATCATGGTCCTCAGCTGCTGCACCTCGGCCGCTAAGTCTCAGATCCTAGCCTGGAGATCCTCTCCTCCTCGAGTTGCAGGCTGCTCCTTCCCTGCATCAACCCATTAGTGAACTAGTCTTTCCTCCTCCTCCTCCTCATCCTCCTTTGATTGTTGGTGTGACTGTCTATGACCACCTGATTAGGACCCCTAGCCTACCTCCCGCCTCCCCCTCCATCCCTACCCAGTGCCAATGGCTATGCATCTGGGACTGTGAATCTTAGGAATGGATGTTTGTGATGCTCTACTATGTATGTTGTGTCTGCTCCTACATCTACCATGTTTGACAGGTAGTCCCATGGATCTTGCCGCAACCCTTCTGTCTCTTGTGTTGCCTACTGGTAATCCAGCATTGGCAGCCATCCTAGTCCCTCCTCCTACTGTACCCTAGCATATGTGGTGGTCTATACTGCCACTCTCTACTACCTACCAAACTGCCTCCACACCTGAGTGATACCAAAACCCTCAACAATCTTTGCATGTCTACCTCATAATGGCCGATTGCATAACATATACCCAAGCTCCTGACCCTCATCCCCCCACTGCTCACACTGCCTATATGGCCTCCACTCAAATGCCATCAGCTCATCTATTAGCCTCCTATAATATGTGAGATCAACATTGTGTGGCTGTGTGATGAACCCTATATATTAGTATATGTAGGGAGTCCTCCGCTCCCGAGGTTGTACCCATGGTCGCACAATAGCTATGTGATCCCAAGCTCCTATCTGTGCTAGTACAACCTCACATTCCCATGATCAGCTATCCCTATATATGATCTCATGCAGCTCATGATACATATCTACAAGGATTGATGGTCCCCACACCATCCATCTAGGTCATGCCACCAGATCTGCAACCAGTCTCCCCCAGCCTAGTGGGAACCCTCTTTGACTCCGGTCAGTGATCAGAGCCTGTGCTACTATGGAGCACACAATGCATGACACTGGGTAGTCTTGATCGTACTCCTCTATCAGAAGGTCCCAATTGAGGTGTCTATTTATGATGGTAACATCCTGGAAGAGGTCCTGAATGGCCTATCTCCCATCTATGGGAGTCTGATCATAGTATACCTGTGCCAACAAAAAATCATGTCAGTTTTCATCATATGGAAACACTACATTAATGAACATCTATAAACATGATTATGCTCACCGCATCTCCATGGCTTGGTGCATGAATGATCTAGTAGACATCCTCTAGTGTGATAGTGGCCTCTCTAGGTGTTATGCTCACTATGCCACCTCTCTGCCAGTGCGGTCAGTAACCTGTGGTTTACCCATATATGGGGCATCTCCAATAGGTAGCCAAAACCCATTTGAGTCGAAGCAGCTCTACCTAGATCATCTAGATCCCGGACACAGTACAACCCAACCACCCTCAGTTCTCTGATGATGAGCATCGACAACATCTCTTACAAGCCATAAACCCACAAACCAAATGTCAGAACATGTCATGATGGATGTCCAAATCAGTACAAGTAATCTCGACAGCAAAAATTGTCTCTATACACGTTATATTGCTCAAATTAAAGTCATGTGATACTTCTTATTATATTGGTGTGAAACTATCTGCTGATACTTTATTGTGTGATACTTACTTGTATAGTGGTGCGATACTTTTTCCTCGAGCGATAGTTCACACCGTGTCACATGACATTTTGTCCAGGCTCATGTGATACTTTCCTGGACAATCGTGTGACACTTTGTGGCCCCATGAAGTATTGCATGATATAGTATATCATAGGTGTGTGATACTTTTGAAGTATCATACGATGTTTCACAAAAGCATAATTTGAAATTCAAAAAACATACTTTAAATGCAAAAAAATGACTCAAACAGCTAGTTTTTGTGAAAACTTACCAGGGCACCATACTGAGGAGGCCGGTTGTGCAACCGATCGCACTCGAATCGATGTGTGTGAACAGGAATGCCTACCTTTTGAAGCATAGTCTCTCTTGGATCTCTCATAGTTCTAAAAATTCACATAAGACAAATGAATTTGAAAATGACCTTTTCACCCCTTATATAGCGTTTGACCTAATATGGCATTTTGACCTGATTTTCAAAACACCTCAGAATCTTGCAAAAATTGCACCCCTGGCTAATTTCGATGTCCTGGATCCATTTTTGGGATCGAAATAGAAATCTAAGTTCATCTTGATGGTCAAAAATTGCATTTTAAATTTATCCTTCTGTACAGTTGGCTAACCGTTTGAGGTTTGGTCCTTCGATCTTCACTGAGGCATCTTCATTTCTTCACCTCCATCTCTCTCAACCTTCTAGTCTCTCATTCATTTCCTTCACTTCATCTCTCTGAGGTTTTGACTTTATCTTTATCCTATATCTTTCACAGTCAAACCTAGTCAAACTAGGGGCATTTTTTTTTCACTGCTTGATGTTTATTCTATTATCTTTCATCTTCGATTGTGATTTCTAGTGATTTGATCATGTTGCTCTCATCTTTCTTCTGCATTCCCTCTACCTCATTTTGATTTTGATCCCGAGGGGGTAGACATATCCTATTAGCTATTCTATAGAGCATATGCTTGACCATTCCATTTGCTTTGATTGATCTATCTATCTATTGTGCTTGACATGTTAGTTCTCATCTCAAGTTCTGATACTAGCCATCTCTTTCCTAAGTGTTCAGTACTGTCGCTACCAGGCTGAACATGAAGGATTTGCTATCTCTCTGCACTTCATTCCTTGGAGTTAGATCTCTATCTATTACCTTCTTGGCTGATCTATTATTTGACGTAATGTGTTCCCAGATCGATCACACATTAGTCAAAGAGGGGAAAATGTAATCACCCAAAAATGGTCATCTAGACTATTAGCCACTTTCTAGCATTATTTGCTAAATTCATCAATTGCTTATTCTTGATCAAATCCTAATTCTACCATTTATTTGATTATATTCTATGGATTAACCATTTTATCCCAAGTCTTTATTTAATTAAAAGGTATTACCTCCCCTTTTATTAAATAAAAAACCCCACTTACCTTTTATCCTAAGGTACACAAGTAAAGCATTATTCCTATTTAATAAATAAGAAGAAAAGGCTTTTTGTCTCACATGGGGCACAAAAGTCAACACTTCTTTCTCATTGGAGAAGACTTGTGCACAAGGATTGCTCCCACTTTCAAACTCCACCCTTGATCAAATCTTTTGCCTCTTAATCTCCATGGTCCGTTTATCTTTAAAAGGAGAGCTCTTTTCTCATTCTAGGATCCCCACTCTTGATATTAATATTATGCTGCAGGTTTTCTTGGTGCCATTGGAGCTATTGAAGGATTTTTGGCATTTTAGTCTTCATTTTTACATTGTAGTTTAGTTCTCATAGAATTCTTAGCTTAATTTTCTTTCATGCTTTAGCTTAGTTCACATAGTTTAACTAGTAATGGCTTGTAACACTCTCATTTGCATAGTTTAGTTGCATTCTTAAATTCTCATTCTAGCATAGCTTGCATTGCATTTTCATTGTGGTTCTTGAAGATATTGGCATTATTTCCCTTGTATCTTTGAATCTCCCATTGCATGGTTTACTAGCAAGGTTGCATGCTTAATAGCTCCACGCCTAGGGAGCTCTAGGCCACTTTTCAAGGTTTCCAATCTATGGATGCTCTTGGAATCAATGGCTTAGAGAAGTGCACATCTTGAGTGTATAGAGACTTGTCTTTCACCTGTTACCACTCAAGGTCATCCCTTGGCATGTTCAAAGTGAATGCCTTGGTCCAAGACATGCCTCTCTAAAAGAATTGCATAGATTTCTCTTACACCCAATATCCATGAAGGTGAGGGGAGAGGATACATCTATACAATTCTTTGGGATTAAAAAGAGAAGACACATCAAACACTTGAAAGAAAAGGGTTCATTTTAGAGCACCAAACTAAGTGTTTGCTAACTACAAAAATACACACATGATTGTTTAGGAAGACACACAAGGTCTTCATCACACGTCCTGCATCAAATGTGTTAGTAATTTTTTTTATGTCTTCATCCCACGATTGCCACAAGCTAAAATAAATAATTAGTAACAAAAAAAACCACTACCCCAAATTGAAAAACTAGAGCTATGACACCAAATAGAATAGATTTGAAAGTGAAAAGAATGGAACTTACCAACTGTGTAGTTTAGTGAACCAACTGTGCAGTTTAACTGACTATTTTGTTTAACCAACTATTGTTTAACCAACTATGGTTTAGCCAACTGTTGTTTAACCAACTGCATAGTTTCTCTTAACCAACTATGCAGTTTAACCGACTGTGTTGTTTAACCAACTACTATTTAACCAATTGTTTTGTTTAACCAACTACTCTTTAACCAACTATTATTTAACCAACTCCACACTTTTAACCAACTACACAGTTTCTCTTACCAACTGCATAGTTCTACCAACTTCGTAGCTTCAAGCACTAACTACATAGTTCTGAGACCCAACTACACAGTTCTGTAATTAGAGAAATAAAGTTATAGTTTAGGATCTTCTGACAAAGTATAAATTGTAAATTAACCCAAAAAAACATGCAAAGTATGCACTAGGAATCTATGAAGCCATCAATTTGCAGATTAGGAAAAGTATTTGATCAATTTTAACCCCTAATTAGACTTTTTCAAAAATTTGAAATAATTAGGGAATATTTGAATAAGATTGCTTGATTGAAACCTAGTCTAGGTGAAGTTCATTTTATCAACCCAATTGAAATATGCGGCTCTTTTTAATCAATCCAAATTGAAATGTGATGTTCATTAAAGTCCTTTAAATCATGATTTCAAACATTTAGGATTTATTTTAGGCCATTAGAAACAAATTAAAGCAACTTGAAATGAGCAGACTGTGTTTAATAAATTATGATGTTTAACCAACTGCTTTGTTTAACCAATTGTGTTTTTAACCAATTGTGCAGTTTAACCAACTACGTGGTTTATCTTACCAAATACACAGTTCTGGCTACAATTAGCATAGTTTCTCTAAAAAATTACACAACTTCTATGACCAACTACACAACTTCTCTAACCAACTGCGCAATTTGACCTGCAAGCTCCTAAAAATCCTTTTGGGACCTGTAAATACACAAAAACATCAAAAGATCATCATATATCTATATTTTTCATTAGGTTCACCAAATGTAATACCAGATTTAGGGTTAGAAAGCATATCAAAAGCAACCACAAACTTTTAGAGACATGCAAACCAATATAATCCTATCATGAAAACTACTTGAAATAAAGGAATTCAAAACATCAAAAACCCCCTTTCAAGCATTTGTTCCCATGTTCTCCTTTCTTCTCCAAACTAAGGATGGATATAGCTCTTTGAGAGATTGAAATTCACAAGTTCAAAGCAAATGAGAATACTAGGAGTGACTAATGATTCAAGGTGGTTAGCCAAATTAGTGCAAAAAGGCTCAATTTATTAAGTTTGAGAGCAAAAGTGCAGAAAAGAGCAAGTTAGTGTGCAACATGGAAATTTTTCATAATTATGACAAATTGGAAGCACAAAAGGGAATGCATAAGTCAATGCAAAATTAGGGGAAAGATGAAAGAGTAAGGATGGGGCTAATTAGTATGAAATTAGGAAGCCAAATTAGTCGAAAAAGGGATGGAGAAAGTGGAAGAAATGTGAAGGCTAATTAATAGGAGGTCATGAAGCATGATTTAAGGGAATGTTTAAGAGATAATTTTTAATAATTTAAAAATCATTATTCCCTCAAAAAGGCTAACTACGAATTTAGGAATTATAAAATTCCATAATTCAAAAAGGGATGACAATTAATTAATTCAAAATTAATTAATTTTGGGAGACTTAGGATAAGGGAGTTAATCTAATAAATAGATTAATATAAAAGGGATAAACTATGGTTTATCTATCCCAAGGGGATGAATTATTAAAATGATTGACTGAATTGATGATGTATGATTGAAAGGGTATTAGTCTTCAACGATTTGATTAGCATTTAAACCAATCTTGATGATTAAAAACTGATTAGGGATCAACGCAACATCGATGATCTTTGATAATGTGCATGATTGAAGATGACAAGATAAGATAGCATTGATGAACTTTGAAAATGCTATTGGGCTGACTAATGATGAAGAAATAACATCAATGAACTTGGACAATGCTATTAGATTGATTTGGATGAGGACAACGAGGCATCGATGAACTTTGACAATACACTCAGGATTGGATTGATGATGATGATGATGAGGCATTGATGAACTTGGACAATGCCTTGGATTGATTTGGGATTGAATTAATAAAGATTGGATTTGATGAGGATAATATTGATAGATATTTGATGAGGCTAGGTTGATTTGAAACTGGTTTTATTGGACATTGATGATCTTGGACAATGTCCTAAAATTGATTTGATAATTATCAAATGCATTTGAAATGATTTTGAACTAATTAGGACTGATTTAGATTAGCTCTAGATTGATTAGGATTGGTTTAGGAATGATTAGGAGCAATTAGGATCGATTAGGATCGGGATGCAGACTTAATCGATTCAGCCAAAGAGATCAAGGTTATGATGTAAAATAAGGGAAATGTTAGTAACTGATCAAATGAGGATTAACATGAGATAAAAGACATGTTGAAATGGAACTCATAGGTGTGAACCATTTTTTGGTGTCTACAATGATTTAAAAAACAAATGGAACAAATGTAACATTAGTTAAATACAAATAAATAATTGAAAAATAACAAGAATATGAAAAAACTAATGAATATAATAACATTTCATGATTAAACTAACTGATTGAATCATATTGTCAATAGTGTGTTATATTTATTTGAATTTCAATGTAAAGATGTTGATTAAACATAAAAATGGTTGACACAAACCCTAAACTGTAAAATCAAAAGAATACAATATCCTTTCATGATTAAACTAGTAGCACTAATCATCATATTGACGGTGTACCCTATATATTTGACATTTCAAGAAATAATCTCAAAGAATAAAACTATCAGCTCTAAAAATATTACAGTAACATTTCATGATTAAAGTAATAGATTTAATCATATTGTTGAGTATGTACTATATTTATCTAGTATTCAATGTAATAATTTGATAGTGTGATAGCAACAATAAATGGACAGACAGAAAGCCTCGATTGAATACAGAGAAAGGGTTGAAATGAAAAGGAAACTGTAAAAATAAATGAAACCATAATTATTTGACCTTCCACTAATTCTTGGACTTTCTTTGACATTTTACCCTAATACTTTGACATTCGATGCAATTAATAAATAGTACAATGAAAAATATTAGACCAAGTGAATGTTTGCACTAAATACCCACGAAGAAATGATTGAAACAAACAATAAACCATATCAGAGAAAGAATAAAATAATCTTTCATGATCAAACTAGTAGCTTTGATCATTTTTTTGACAATGTACCCTATTTCTTTGCATGCCATGCAAAAATTACACATTTTTCTCAAAAAACATAATGAACTGACTCAAACCTACAATTGAAGATTAAGAAATGGTTGGAACAAACATGATATCGTTAAAGGTGTATCGTCTTAAAATGGAAGCAATTCCATGATAAGAGTGTTTAGCCCTCCGAATGAGTGCTATGGGGTCATGTTAAGGGCCTTGATCAGGTCTTTTCATGTATTTGGATTTCTCCCCCTGTTCTACTTCTCTCTCCACCTATTTTCACTTTATTTTTGCATTTCCTAGCATTCTAGATTGAGGTCCTAAGGTTTTTGACCTCAAGGTCAAATACGACCTTGAGGGTCAATGATGACCTCAACCCTAACCTAGGTCAGGGAAAAACTCAACCCTAACCTAGGGTGGGGTCTACCTCGTCCTTGACCCAGGGTTCAAATTTCAAGGTTCCATGATTTCTAGGTGTCGGGTTTCAGAAATATTTCTTTTCCCACTTTCGAGTTGGCCATTTCGGGTTTCAGAATGGTAAATCCTTAAATTACATTTAATATGGGTCCATTTCTAGGGGTTAAGGTTAATTGGGATTTAATTCTCCAATGTTGGCCTTCTCTAGAGGTTTGTGCCCTAGATCACTATAAAAGGAAGCCTTCCTCTCTCATTTCAATCCATCTCTCAATCAAGTTTTCAAGCGATCTCATCTCATAATCTCTCAAGTGAAATCAAGAAAGAAAGAAGGAGAAGGTTAGAAAACAAGCATTCATTCATCCTCAAGCCTAGCATTCAAGCATCCATTCAAGTATTCAAGCATTCCTCAAGGAGATCCATTGTTAGCCATTGAAGAATTCAATCTCTTTGGAGCCCCCTTGAAGATTTTTCCATCCACATTCATCCAAGCCTCTTCATATGCAAACATCCATTCAAGATTGGTGTTGAAGATCAAATTCCATCGATTTGAGACATCCTACATTCATTCCTACATACTTCTACATTTGGAGCATCCCTACTTGTGGATTCAAATCCTCCACATGGACTTCAACATAAGCAAGGTGAATTGTTTCATTTACTTTGTTTATACATGTTGCAATTTCAATTCAATTTCAAGGTTAATTCCTAAATTGGGGTTTGACCAAGGCAAACCCCCCATCCAAACAACAAAAAAACCTCTTTTTCTTGTAGATATAGGTGCAAAATTGCGGATCAGAGCTTGGATCTGGATAACCTTTTCGGTGAAATTTTGAGATCCATGAACAAAGTCAAAGTCGACCTTCAAAATTCCAAAGTAGTCTTTGATCTTTTAACAAGGTCAATGACTACATATTACCAAAAAGACAAAAGTTTTCTGGGTTTTCTTCGTATTGGCATTTCCAGTCTGAAACAGGTTGCAAAATTGCCCGAAACTATGCACATACATAAAAAATCAGCATTTTCCAAATTTTACCTATTTTGAGGTTAGTATTTGCCTTTCAATTATTTCATATTTCAAGCATATACTATTCATAGAAAAATATAAGGTTTTCTTCTTCATTCATATTCTTCATAGATTGATTCTTTTGTGTATTGACCTTTTGGTTGATCAATTTGGATCTCTCCTTTGGGAATTTGGATTTAGAAGTAGATCTCATATTTCCCCCATTCAATTAGGCGATTCCATTTCAATTCTATTCATTTTGACATGTATACCATTTTAATCTATTCATTTTGGTGAACCTGACTAGCTTACTCTCTTTTTTTTTGGTGTTAGATATCCCTTTATATTATCTTTTTGGTATTAGATTTCTCCTTTGTGTTAAATCTTGCATGCTAATTAGATTTCAAAAATACAAAAAAATTGCAAAATTTCTTTCAAAATACAAAAATATTCATGCTTTATATTTTCTTAGTTTAGTTCATTTGCATTGCATTGGTTTATGAGCTTTATTACTACTAGTCCTACTTATAACATTCCAGTTAGAAGAAGTCGTAGACTCATGGGTGCCTTTGATCCTGAATCTTCCTCTCCTTTCCTTAGGATCCTGGATGATAATTTAATTCTTCATGATTTCAATCCTATTATGGAGCAAAACTCTTCTCACTCATCTCATGATGAGGATGATGCTTTAAGATTTCCTCTTGAAAAAGTCCAAAAACTTTCAACTGAACTTGATAAAATGGGCAATTGGCTTATTCAAGAAAACCATAATCAAGATTCTATTCAAGCTATAGAGGCTCTTAAGAAACTTCTTCATGATAGTGATCAAGGTGTTAACCTCTTGCATGGTATTACTCACCTCATGCATTCAAATGTTAAACCTCTAGCTCAAGAAGCTCAAGACTTAGGGTTGATTCCTCCTATCAGTAGTGTAGAACCCTCTTCTAATTCTTGACCTAGTATTCCTTCTTATACTCCTTCTTTGGTGACTGTGATGGTTCCCTTTGTTCCTATGAGTGTTCTTCCTACATCACAACCTTCTTATCATAATGTTCCTTCTACTTATTCAAATCCACTTCCAACTATAGTTCCTAGTGTTCCTCTAGTTGTGTCTTCCATTCCTGCAACTTCTTACACTTTACCTAGAGTTTCTAATGTTGCTAGTCCTATTTCTTCTAATGATTCAACAATCATCAGTTTGGCTCAAACTATGTCATCCTTACAACAACAACTTGCTTCTTTAACTTAAAAAAAATTTAGTGTTCCTACTTGTGACATGGGAAGTCCTTTTTCCCGAGACATTATTTGTACTCTTGTTCCTCAGCAAGTCGATATGCCTCATCTTGAGAATTATAATGAAAAGGAGACCCTATGCATCATGTTAAAATATTTCAAATCCTTTGTAGTGATTATGCTCATGACCATAGGATTTTAGCCAAACTGTTTGCTAGAACTTTTCGTGTCAAGGCCTTACAATGGTATTGTTCCTTGCCTCCTTATTCTATTGATTCATTTCCATAACTTTCCAATGCTTTTATTGAACAATTTCAAAGTAACATTGGCCCGCAAGTGTCTTTGACTGATTTGATGCATTGTAAACAAAGTGCTAAGGAAAAATTGACTAAATTTATAGGCAGATTTAAGCATTTGCATGCTCATATTTCCTATCTTGTTCCTGATATTGATATTCAATGTATGTTTATTTCAAATTTGAAAAAGGATATTAGAGATAAGATTCTGCTTACTGAATTTACCTTTTTTCAACAACTTTGTGCAACACTTCATCATTATCAATTACAAGTGAGTCAATTTGAGAGCAACACTCCAATGGCTCCTGTTCCGGTTGATAAAAGTGATGTTGCTCCTAATCCAAACAAATTTAAAAAATTCAACAACTATGTCAAGATAAACAAACAAGAGAATGCAGTTGCTGATCAAGTTGTTGTTGCATCTCACAATGCCACTTCTGCATCCACTACTTTTTGATTAAATCATACGTTTACTCCTCTTTCTAAATCTTTACATTCTTTTATGAATATGTTGTTAACTGCTAATATGATTACTTTACCTCCTATTTGACCTCTTTTACCTTCTACGACTACATCTAAATCTTTTGATCCTAAAGCTTTTTGTCAATATCATCGTCAGAATGGTCATGATACTGAGAAGTGTTATTCTTTAAAACATAAGGTTCAAGACTTAATTGATTCTAATGCATTATCTATTGATAATCTTGATGGTAGTGGGAACAAATCTATCTATCCTAATCAAAACCTTCAAATTTATACGAATCCTTTACCCACACATGATACTAATACCATTACTCAGCCATCTTCTACGGAAATTGCATATGATTCAAAGATGGATGATCTCAATCATGTTGTTAATCAAGTGGGGCATATTGGTCAAACTGTATCTCTACCTCAATCTCAACCTCAGCTTCAACCTCAAGTTCAATCTCAACCTCAACCAAAACCTAAGCCTAAATTGAAACCTCAACCTAATCCTCGAAAAAAACTTAAGAATAAAAGACCTCGGGAACTTTTGATTACCTTTGATGATTCTGAGACTATTAAAGCTCCTGATGGTCCCCTTTATATTTATGCTAGGATTTCTCATAAACCTACTCATGGTTGTAGTGTTGATCCTACATCCTTAGTCAATGTTATTACTGAAGAAAATATTTTTATGAAAATCTTGCAATGCGATTCTTAGGATACATCAGATGTCTGGATTAAACTTTGTAATGGTTTTCTTTATCCATGATTTCATTCTATTAACTTGCCAGTTGAACTTTGTGGAAAAATTGTGAACACTGCCCTTGTTGTTGTTCCTACTTCTGATCAGTTTCAAGTTAAGCTTGGTTTGTCATGGTTAAATTCTATGCATGTTATTGCTTCACCTATCTATAAATGTCTTAAATTTGTTCATGATGAAGAAGTGAAGACGGTTAATCATAGTTTATATCAACCTTCTAGGCCTAGAGATTGTGCTGCTCTTGATTTCTTTTGGCCTTCATTACCTAATTCATGTCCTCCCTGACCTAATAATCTTTTCCATTCATATCAAGCCTATAAGCATCCTAAGATTCTCTAATTAAGCATACCTCCTATGGATTTTAATCATGGTCTTTTGCCTACACCTTCTATACCTGCTTTAACTATGGCTTCTAGTTTTGTTAATCAAGGTCCTACTATTGTTGATAATCTGATTGATCTTCAAAAAGAACCTATGAAGGATCTTGTGGTTGTTCCTCCTAGTTCTCAACCTATTTCAAGTAAAGAAAAATGTAATCGATCTGCTAACGAATGTCGTAAGAAGCATCGTGCTCATGCTAAAGCTCATAGTTCTATTCTTCAAATATCTCTACCTTCTTCAGATAAACCTATGCATGATGTGTTAGAAGAAGTTGTTACTAATAATGATGTTAAGATGCATGATTATGATGATTCTATTTGTATCTTAGATCCTATTTTAATTAATCTGGATGAAGAAGATACTCCTGATGAAGTTAATGATGAATATGAGACTATTGACATTGACATTGATTTACCTAATATGCTTTCATCACAATTGACTATTACATCTAGTGTCAAACATTGTGATTCTCAAGAGGATCCTTGTTTGGAACTGGCTATCATTCCTACTATGTTGGATGTAGTCCCTCTTGCAAGTTACCTACCTTCCCTAAATAATATACAATGAGATGGGGAGAGTAGGCGGCACGCTTGATTGGCTTGTCCTTCATGGTAGCTTTGTTGTGTGTTTTCCTATTGTGTTGTGCTTCTCCCATGATCATGTGTTTGCTAAATGTTGTTAGATTATTTTATACATTCCTTGTTACTTAGTTTGTGCAAGGTGATAAAGGAATCAAACCTATTGTACCATTCCTCTATATGTATCTCTATTCTCCTATATGTTGTTTCATGTTATGTTGTACTTGTGCTATTATTTGTAAATGTTTCCTTGTGTAATCTTCTTGGATCCAAGATGTGGTAGCACTAATTATTTTTGGTCTCCATGTCATGGTCCAAAAAGATTCTTCTTCATATATCTTATGTGATCTTTCCTCCTTTGTGATTGTAGTTCTACTTTCTTTGGGGAATGATGTCAATTCATTTGCAATAATATCATATATATATTATCTTATGATCATACTGACCCCATGATAGGTAGATCCCTTATGTGTTCTCTGTATGTTTATGTGGTATTTCCCTTGATTTGTCTTTTTTTCGGGGCATCTCGTAGTGGAAACATAATTAGTGGAGTTGTTTATGTTTCTGTTAAAGCCATTGCTCCTGTTAAAGTGATAGCAATGACTTTAACATGAGGACATACACTCTACTCACCTATTGCACACACACACTTTTCAATACACATATTATTTTTCAAGATACCTTTTCTCCCTTTTTGGATTAGTGACTAATCCTTAAAGCATGAAATTATATTTCAAGATCTCTTGATCCCACCAGTTTCAAATTTTTTGATCCCTTAAGGTCGAAGGTGTCCTTAAGACTGGCTCTCTTTTTCTTTTGGTTTATTCTTATGGAATAGAATATTCCTAAGGGTGAATCCTTGATGGGTTGACTAGTGAGTAGCCACATTCACTAGGCTGTTCAATTCCATCTTTCCCATTGCGTTGTTTTCTTGTGTGGTTCACAATGGGACATAAGTTCTCATTGGGCGAGATAATCACACCCTCTCTTTCTCTCTCTCTAGAGATGTCTCTCCTATTGTGATCTTGGAGTTGATAAAGAATTGAGTCCCTGGGGGCTTGAGGTTTCTCTTTGTCCCTTTGATTATGATAAGATTATCTTTTCATTCTGATCTCCTTTACCAAGAGTTTGCATCAAGTCCATACTCTTGCTAAAGTGGGGGCTTAATGCATCATCTTAAAATGGAAGCACTTCCATGATAAGAGAACTTAGCCCTCCAATTGAGTGGTCTGGGGTCATGTTAAGCACCTTGATCAGGTCTTTTCATGTATCTGGCTTTCTCCCCCCGTTCTTCTTCTCTCTCCACCTATTTTCACTTTATTTCTGTATTTCCTAGCATTCTGGATTAAAGTCCTGAGGTTTTTGACCTCAAGGTCAAAGATGACCTTAAGGGTCAATGATGACCTCAAACCTAACCTAGGTTAGGGAAGACCTAGACCTTGACCTAGGGTGGGGTCTACCTCATCCTTGACCCAGGGTTTAGATTTCAAGGTTCCATGATTTTCGGGTGTCGGGTTTCAGAAATATTTCTTTTCCGACTTTCGAGTTAGCCATTTCAGGTTTTAGAATGGTAAATCCTTAAATTTCATTTAATATGGGTCCATTTCTAGGGATTAAGGTTAACTAGGATTTAATTCTCCAATGTCAGCCTTCTCTAGAGGTTTGTGCCCTAGATCACTATAAAAGGAAGCCTTCCTCTCTCATTTCAATTCATCGCTCAATCAAGTTTTCAAGTGATCTCATCTCATAATCTCTCAAGTGAAATCAAGAAATCAAGAAGTAGAAGGAAAGAAAGCAAGCATTCATTCATCCTCAATCCTAACATTCAAGCATCCATTCAATTATTCAAGCATTCCTCAAGGAGATCCATTGTTAGCCATTGAAGGATTCAATCTCTTTGGAGGCCCCTTGAAGATTTCTCCATCCACATTCATCCAAGCCTCTTCATATGCAAAGATCCAGTCAAGATTGGTGTGGAAGATCAAATTCCATTGATTTGAGACATTTGGAGCATCCCTACTTGTGGATTCAAGGATTCGAATCCTCCACAAGGACTTCAACATAAGAAAGGTGAATTATTTCATTTACTTTGTTTATACATGTAGCAATTTCAAGGTTAATTCCTAAATTGGGGTTTGACCAAGGCAAATCCCCCATCCAAACAACAAAAAAACCTCTTTTTCTTGCAGATACATGTGCAAAATTGCGGATTGGAGCTTGGATCTAGATACCCTTTTCGGTGAACTTTTGAGATCCACAAACAAAGTCAAAGTCGACCTTCAAAATTCTAAAGTAGTCTTTGACCTTTTATCGGGGTCAAAGAATACTGCTTCCAGAAAGACAAAATTTTTCTAGGTTTCTTCGTCTCAACATTTCCAGTCCAAAACAGGTTGCAGAATTTCTTGAAACTGTACACAGACATCAGAAATCAGCATTTTCCAGATTTTCCCTATTTTGAGGTTAGTATTTTCCTTTCAATTATTTCAGATTTCAAGCATATACTATTCATAGCAAAATATAAGGTTTTCTTCTTCATTCATATTCTCCATAGATTGATTCTTTTGTGTATTGACCTTTTGGTTGATCAATTTGGATCTCTTATTTGGGAATTTGGATTTAGAAGTAGATCTCATATTTCTCGCATTCAACTAGGTGATTCCATTTCAATTCTATTCATTTTGACATGTATACCATTTTACTCTATTCAAAAGGAAATGAATAGAATAACATATTATCACCATTTCACCATAATTATTAGATAATTCATCCAATAATTTATAAAAACAAATATGGAGTCAAACCCTCAAATGAAAACACAAAAATGGTAGAAACAAATAAGAAAACACAAGAGAAAAAGAATACACCATCTTTTCATGATTAAACTAGCACCTATATTCATAATATCAACACTGTACCCTATTTCGTTAACATTTCATGCAATAATTTCAGAGGAACATATGAAAATTGATTGAATCGACAATAAAAACATTCCATGATTAAAGTAGTAGATTAAACTGTAAATGCAAATCATTAGGATGATAAACCTTGTGAAATCATGGCTACTTGTGAGGGATGAAAGAATCCCTCACATGTGAAACTCTCATCACACACTTAGAAACCCTCATCACACACACATAAACTTCAGTGGGAAGTATTTGCGAGAGATGAAGTTTGGAGAAAATGATGGAAAGAAGGTGAAATAATTATGGTTTTAGGGATAGGTATGAGTAGGTAGTGTGGTGTAGGAGCACCCATGGATTTCTTAGGTTAGTCCATTTAGTTTTTTTTTGAGTGTGTGACTGAGGTCAATTTTTGTTGTGTTTAATCTTAAGGTCATGTTGACCATGGAAGGAGTACAATAGGTTAATTTGAGTTAACTGTTAGGACCTCTTGGAAGAGGCAATCATGGGCTAAAAGGTTGTAAAGCCTCCTAACTTATACCAAAGAGGTGATGACATCAGCATGATGTGAATAGGGATTAGGATAGGTTAGAACCATGCTTTGACCATGGTTAAGGTCTTAGGTGAGGTTAGTTAGAAGAGAGAAAGTCAATTATTCAAAAATGTAAAAGTTACAAAAAAAGGTCGAACAGCCAAGAAGGTTGAAGACCAGGAGGAAGATAATAGGTTACTAAGGGAATAGATTTCCCAATTAGAGAAACCATTGGGTGAAGTTAAAATGAGGACTAAAGAAGTCAATGATAAGCTAGATGGAAAGAGATGGCTAAGGAGGACAAAACTCTAGAACCTGACCCTGTTTTGCAAGAGGAGCCTTTCTTGAAGGCATTAAAAGCTATGAGTGGGAAGGCACTTGAAGGAATACCACTATTTAGTGGGAAGATGGAGGAAGATCTAGTCATGGATTGGATAGAGGGCATGGAGAACCATTTTGAGTGTGATGGGGTCACTGAAGCACAGAAGGTAAGGGTGGAAAAGTCAAGATTGAGAGGTTTTGCATTGACATGGTGGAAGTTCATTCAAGAAGAAAGGGAGAAGGAAGGTAAGAAACCTATCTCCACTTGGAAGGGAATGGTGGCTAAAGTTAAGGAGGCATACATTGTAGATGATTATGAGATACAACTACAAAGAAGAGGAAAATCTTAAGGTAGAAGGAACCTGATGTGAATTCCTATACTGAGGAATTTCAAAAGTTGTGCATGAGATCAAATGTCACTAAGGATGAGAGCCTCAAGGTAGCTAGATAACTTAATGGTTCGAAATGGAGCATACAAGAGGAAATTTCCCTTCTCAGTCCCAAGTCAGTTCATCAATGTTACCAACTGGCTATCAAAATTAAAGACAAGCATAAGAGGAATCAAGATCAAACCTCAAAGAGCAGAGATAGAGGAATAGACCAAAGAGGTCATAGAGGTAGTTACCAAGGTAGGGGAACTAAACCAAGAAGCAAGGGAGAGTCCAAACTCATTGAGCATGGAAGTGAGAGAACTCCTAGAGGTGGATATGGAAGAGGTAGAGGAACTCAAGGGGGTTCTAACAGAGGGAGAAGTAGTGGCAGAGGTAACTCCTACTTTGCTAGCATGAAATGCTATGATTGTGGACAAGTGGGACACCTAATATATAGGTTCCCTGAGAAAGCCTCTTCTTCAAGCCATGAGAAGAGAGTAGGATACACCCAAGATGACACACAAAGTATCAAATATCAAGAGATTAGTCACATTTAATTAGAGATGGGGGACAATTTTATGTTTAGAAGGATTTTGATTAGGCAGCCAGTTAAGGAGGAGCCAAAACAGAGAAGGGCTTTGTTTAGGATTAGATGCAAGATACTAGGTAGAGTGTGCAAAGTGATAGTGGATTCAGGTTCCGTAGATAAAATCATTTCAAAGGAAGTAGTAAAGAAGCTCAAGTTGGAGAAGATACCCCACACAAACCCATACAAGGTGACATGGTTGAATAAGGGACAAAGTGTCCTTGTGAATGAGTAGACATGGGTGGAGTTATCTATTGGAGGCTATAAGGATAAGATTCTTTATGATGTGCTACACATGGATGTATGCCATCTCCTATTAGGCAGGCCATGGTAGTATGATATATGAGCCATCTATGATGGAAAAGAGAACACCATCTCATTCAAGAAAGATGGGAGAACATTTAATATACACTCATTGATGGATGAAGAAGAAACACACCCCAAGACTCCTAGTGTCTTGTGAAGTAGTAGAAATGAGTTTAAAAATACTTATCATCAAGGAGGTGAAGGATATGCTATAGTGGTGCAACCCAAAGGAGGAGAGAAGGCTATGCAGACACCTATGCCATAAGAAG
The DNA here is from genome assembly GCA_027943335.1 of Chamaecyparis obtusa. NCBI lineage: Eukaryota > Viridiplantae > Streptophyta > Pinopsida > Cupressales > Cupressaceae > Chamaecyparis > Chamaecyparis obtusa. The sequence continues at coordinate 349,169 of BSBK01006441.1, read as the reverse complement.
TGCAAAACTTACTTGGCAAGTTCAGGGATATAATCAATGATGGGACACTAGCAAAAGTCCCTCCTAAAAGGTCTATTAGCCATCAAATAGACTTCAGACCAGGGGCTTCATTACCCAACAAGACAGCCTATAAGCTCACACCAGAGAAAAATCAAGAACTGTCTAGACAAGTGCAAGAGTTGTTGGACCAAGGGCTCATCAAGAAAAGCATTAGTCCTTGTGCAATGCCAGTGGTATTGGCATCAAAAAAAGGTGGTAAGTGGAGACTTTGCACTCATTCTAGGGCCATAAATATGATTACAATCAGATATAGGTTTCCTAACCCTAGGATTGAAGATTTAATGGACTGTCTAGGTGGATCTAACTATTTTACCAAGTTGGACCTCAAAAGTGGATACCATCAAATTAGAATAAAGTATGGGGATGAATGGAAGACAACATTCCAGAATACTGAAGGGTTGTATAAATGGAGGGTTATGCCATTTGGGCTTACAAATGTCCCTAGTAAATTCATGAGGATAATGAATGAAGTTCTTAGGGATTATATTGGGATATTTGTGGTAGTATATCTAGATGATATACTCATCTTTAGCAAAACAAGAGAGGATCATTTGCAGCATTTGAAAATTGAACTCAAAAGGATACAAGAGGAGAAGTTATCCATCAATCTAGAGAACTTTGAGTTCCTCAAGAAAGAACTTGTGCACTTGAGTTTTGTAGTATCCCAAGGTACCTTGAAGATGGATCCAAGTAAGGTGGAGGTTATCTTGAATTGGCCAACACCAACAACAATAACTGAGGTAAGGAGATTTCATGGGTTAGCTTAATTTTATAGGAAGCTTATAAGGAACTTCAGTGGTATTTGTGCACCATTGTTAGATACCATTAAAGGTGGGATCAAGACCAAGTTTAAATGGACTCTAGAAGTAGGGAAGGCTTTTGAAAAGCTCAAGAAACAAGTGGCTACTCAACCTATCTTATTGTTACCTAGCTTTGACAACCTATTCACATTGGAATGTGATGCAAGTGGAGTGGTAGTAGGAGGAGTATTAAGCCAACAAGATAGGCATATAGCTTTCTTTAGTTAAAATCTCAATGAAGCCAAGAAGAAGTACTCTGCTTATGATTTAGATTTATATGCTCTAGTTTAGTCCCTTAGGAAGTGGAGACATTATCTCTTACCTAAGGAGTTTGTGGTATTTACAGACAATCAAGCACTTAGCTACATCAACACCCAAGAGAAGTTGATTAATAGGTACTTGAAGTGGATGGAGTACCTACAAGCCTTTACATTCACTATCAAACACAAGAAAGGAAAAATGAACAAGGTAGTAGATGCACTATGTAGAAGGATATTGACAGTGCAAGAAGTGAAACTTCAAAGTATTGGCATAGAGGGTTTCAAGGACCTCTATAGGGATGATGAAGATTTTGTTGAAGCTTACAAGGTATGTGCTGACTTACAAAATCATTTTCACAGTCAATCTTCATATTATACCTTACAAAGTGGGCTCTTGTTTAAGGGAAACCAGTTATTTGTTCCCAAGGATTCAATGAGAGAGAATCTCATCCAAGACAAATACAATGGTATTCTTAGTGGCCATTTTGGCACAAAAAAGACTATGGAGCTAGTACAAAGCTTTTATTATTGGCCCAGGTTTCCAAGAGATGTAAGAAGATATGTGGAGAAGTGTGTGGTTTGTATGAAAGCCAAGAGTGGAGCTAGCATTGTAGGTTTTTACCAGCCTTTTCCCATTCCCAATAGACCATGGAAATGTATTAGCATGGATTTTGTGGTGGGTATCCCTAAGACAAAAATAGGGATGGATAGTGTTTATGTGGTGGTGGATAGATTCAATAAAATGACTCATTTCATTCCTTGTAAAACCACTCATGATGCAAGTTACATAGCCCATCTCTTCTTTAAGGAGATTGTAAGGATACATAGGCTACCCCTAAGTATTGTATCTGACAAGGATGTCAAGTTTATGAGTTATTTTTAGAAGACTCTATGGAGAAGATTAGGCAAAAACTTGTCTTTTGGGTCATCTTACCATACCCAAATGGATGGTCAAATTGAAGTGATAAATTGGGTGTTAGGAAACCTACTTAGGTGCCTCACCAAGGAATATGGACAAACATGGGATATGGTCCTTCCTCAAGATGAGTATGCCTATAATAACATTGTAAATAGGACCACAAGAAGAAGCCCATTTGAGATAGTGCATGGGATGCATCCAAGTGGAGTGTGTGAGCTTAGGGGATCTAGGAGCTATGGAGAATAGGAGTGGCCATGTAGAGGATTTCTCTCAGACTATGAAGGAGGTACATGAATAATTAAAGAAGACTATCACAGAGGCAACTCACAAATTGAAGGCCAAAGTGGATATGTTAAGGAAAGATATGCAATTTGTAGTTAGAGACTATGTTATGAGGCATCTTAACAAATCAAGGTTTCATAAGGGAATGCCAACTAAGTTGCAGATGAAAAGAGTGGGACCTTGTAAGGTGTTAGCAAAATATGGGCACAATGCATACAAGGTGGAGCTACTAGAATATTTGAGCATTTCACCAATGTTTAATGTCTCAGATTTGATAAAATTTAAGGGACCACTATCAGAGATCAACCAAAATAGTGAGGGGATACTGAATGATATAAGTACTGTTGTCTTACCTCCCACAGTCAAGCCACAAGATGAAAGGATCTTAGAATCCAGGGTATAGAATTCCACTAGACACTAGGTCTATATGGAGCATTTGATCTAGTGGAAGAATCAAATAGAATCAGAGTCTACATGGGTAGAGGAAAGTAATTTCAAGAAGCTATGCATAGATATGATTTTTATTTCTCCTCATGTTCCATGATAGTTGTGTAGAGGGGGAGAATGGTGCAGGAGCATCCATGGATTGCTTAGGTCAGTCCATTTAGTTTTTATTTTGAGTGTGTGACTAAGATCATTTTTTGTTTTGTTTAAGCTTAAGTTCATTTTGACCATGGAATGAGTACAATAGGGTCATTTGAGTTAAGTCTTAGGACCTCTTGGAAGAGGCAATCAGGGGCTAAAAGGTTATAAAGCCTCCTGACTTGTACCAAAGAGTTGATGATGTAAACATGATGTCAATAGGGCTTAGGATAGGTTAGAAACATATTTTTACCATGGTTAAGGTCTTAGGTGAGGTTAGTTAGAAGAGAGAAAGTCAATTATTCAAAAATGTAAAACTTGCAAAAAAAGATGTAAAAGTTACATTTGCAACTTTTACAACTTTCAAAAGTTGCTCGGCCAAACTGGCCATAAGCTCTTCAACCAATATCAATGTGACCTAAGGAAAACCTAAGGACCTAATAACCTATTTAAGACCAAGGTTTACCTAATTGAGAGGTTAGACACCCATTGTACGGACAAGAATTTCTAGAATCAAGTGTTTACCATTGTTTTGTGTGTATTTGCAGAGAGTTTTGGTAATAGGGAATACTAAATGTATGAGATCTTACACTGTAACTCATGCATCTTGTAATGTAGTTCTTTTCTTAATTCTATGTGGCATTAGTTAGGAGTTTTATTAGTTTTTAAGTTATTTTTTGTAAATACTTTGGTTTCTTCACTATCACTGGTCTTAACGAGGTAGTTTGTAAAGATGGGGTTCTAGCTCATTTTCCCACCGTGCATTCTATATGACCCTTTAGGAATTGTGACTAGACTCCATGTGTGTAAATATTGTAGGATTTGGGGCCCTAAAATTCAGAGGAAATATTTTTAGATTCTTTCCCTACGCGAGCCAGAGGTGAGCCTGGCTAGGGAAGACCACAATGGAAAAGAGATAACTTGTAGAGGTGAATAGATAATGAAAAAATTCATTTTGGAATAGGAATATATTAGTCTTTTGTGATATGGTGAAGAGGGAGAAGTCTCACCAATCCATTGACTATGAGGAAACTTACCAAGCTGTAGAGGAGCCAAGAAAATCCTAAAAGCCCCTAAAATCACTCATTTTGAGTTAGGGCATTGTACGGCCAATGGTGAACCTAAGACCCCAAAAATCATTGAGGGGTAGGAATATGAACCAAGAATCACAAGAAAATATTCAGGGTTTATTTGGAAGGATTGGGAGTAAATCCCCAATTTCTCAGGGAAGGAGACCTAATTGGGATAGTAGCCTTTTAGGCTTTATTTGTGAATTTTGGTGAGATCGACTTGGTTATGAAGCTAGGTGGGACTCATAAAACCTCTAGTTGGTTGCATTTAATTCTTTAAAGACACCTCCACACCTATGTAAGACTAGTTTTAGAAATTTGGAGGTTAGAAGCCTTTAAGGTGGTTTTAAGGGCTAAGGCTAGAATGCTTCTAGTTTTGATTTGACACAGTGTAGTTTCATGATAGTTGGGTTGGAAAGTGAGGCCAGGGGATCGTAAGCAAGAAAAGATCCTATAGGTCATGAGTGGTGTACAATAGGCACCTTATAAGTCTAGTGAGAAGACCAAAGCATGAATCAGTGAGTGATTCATCCAACCTCCCTATCATAATGACTTGAGTTTGGAAATTTATGTGGAAGACAATGACCAAGTAATCTATTGCCGTGGTTAGTTACTAGGTTTGTGATGATTTTGTAGGGTCCTCCATGAGGTATTATTAGATGCCCAAATGGTTATTAAAAAATGACATAAAAAGGTAATGTTTCATAGTGAGCAAACCCACGTTTAAAATATCTTATAATTATATGACTACATGTTTAGTAACTCGGGGCTTAGTGTTTTTTTTTGGATATATCATTATCGGCTATTGGGAATCTAGGGGTCAGGTTGTGGGTGACACTTTGAAAATGCCATTTTTTTACCACTTGGTGTTCGATGATCTATATAGAAAGATCTGTGAATACCCAGAAGCTGAAACCTTAGCTTTAAGATCTTAAATCACATACGAAGCTACACCAAAAAAATCATCAAAATCTGACTTATGGTTTAGGAGTTCTAGGTGCATGAAGTTAGCCTAGGCGGCTACTAGGGACTTTCCCCTAGGAGGAAAAGGTAATTTTTTGCATGTATAGGATGATTGGAAATAGGAAAACCAATTTGGGAAGTAAAAACAACAAAGGAAGATTGTAACACATGTTGTCTGAATTTTAAAATGGAATGAAGGGATCTGGATGATATGGTGGCTCTATTCTAGGGGATGGAGTGACTTGGCTTCCCTATTCTTGGGACTGGGGTAACTCACTTGCACTATTCTCTATACTTTTTGATAAACTTGGTTGTATATTGTAGCCAACTTCCTCATTAATTTATATCTTGTTTTGTATTGGTGTTGTTTGTTCTTACACACAAAAAAAGAAAGAAAATATTGTGTAGAAAGGGTCTTTCTTTAATCAAACCTTAGTTTAAGAATTAACATTGAAATAGAAATGAAGTGTACTTCAAAATAAATAATGTTGATATGAAATAGAGTCTAGGTTTGAAAATGAATGATTCTACTTTTATAAACCTTCTTGATGTTAGAATTGCTTATGAAGATGTTTGAAGTTGACTTGTTTGTTGACTTGAATGACAAGGATAACATGGATGACTTCAAAAAGTTGTAGATCAAAAAATTACACCTAATCTTCAATGCTTGGAATGGTTGATCTTGTTAGCACCTTCAAAAAAATTTATGGCTCTAGCCCTTTTCTCCTAGTCTCTGCAATCATTTTTCATGTCTCTGGCTAAGCCCTAACTAGAATATTCAAAAAACTAGCTGTTACATTTAAAATCCTTTAAAAAACCATGGCCCTATTCTAATTTGATGTTACCTTTTCTGGGCCACTTAAAATCCTAATTCGCATGTGCTAATTTTCTATCCCTTTGTTGCATGATCGCATGAACCTTTTTCATGTTATGTAATCATGCGACTAAGGTTTTATTTCGGCCCCCTTTAATATTTCCCTAAGTCAGTCAGCTTTATTTTTCCTAAGTCCTGCACCTTGACTTTCCTAATGTTCCAGCTTAATATTTTCTGGGCCTGGTATTCTGACAACATCTCAATCTAATAGTTAGCATAAGTTCTCATTGATTGTGTCAGAAGCTTGAGATCTTACGCCAATCATTGATCTTTCTTGATGATGCAGCATTTCAAAGAAGTGGGACCTTTCGACAGGTATGCATGATTGGCAGTCTCTCATTGGTCCACCTATTTATGATTTGGCAGTTGTTAGTGGGTCCTAGGTTGTCACTGTGTCAGAGGGTCCTAACATTTGCAGAGGATCGACGGTGGGCGTGTCTTCCCAAGGTGTGTGTCAGATGTATGAGATTTTGAGATGACCATTGATTCTTTTGTGTGGCGTAACCTTTTCTTTCGGTAGGTCCACCGCTGTGTATACTTGGTTGGAAAACTATTATTGGTCCATGTTGTGTGAGCTGGATGTGTTGTCAGGCAGGCCCAATATCTCAATCAAAGGATTCAAAATCAACGGCGGGCGCTTGATCTCATGGAATCTTCCAAGCCTTTGAGATCATGCATCATCTGTTCGATTTTCCAGGTGGTATAATGTTCTCAGTGGGGCCATTTGCTAGGTGGTGCATAGTTGTTCAAATCTTATTGGTCAGTGCGAGGAATTAGCACGGTGGGGTCATTGTCAGAGGGATCAGTGACAGGGACAAAATCTATGGTTGGCATAAGTTCTCATCGATTGTGTCAGAGGCATGAGATCTTACACCCATCATTTATTTTCAAGGCTTAGGTGGGTGGATCCTATGTCAGTGGTGACCGAGCAGTGACAGCGAGTGATGTAGTGACAAGTGGCACAAAGCGGGCCCAGGAGGGGTCTAAGGTCTTAGCAGTCCAGACAAAAGTGTTTAGCAGCCTAAAAAATTTTCAAAGGCCTTGCTCATTCACAAAATAAATTGGTGATATTCTAAATCGACTAGCGATCCAGTGAACAAGTGTTCGCGTAGTAGCTAAATGAATTGGCGGAAAGGTAACACATTCAGTGAATAGGCACTAAAATTTTGTCACTAGTTCACTAAATATGGGACCGAGGTTAAATGTATTCCTTTGGTTGCCGGGTCGTGAAGTTAAGGATGGGTTAAGGTTTTCTTTCTGTGAAAAGGAAAAAGCATTGTCGCGTAGTCGCTAGGAGTAAACCCAGGGTATCTGGTTGAGTTAGAACATAAAGACCACGAAAAGGACTAATCGAATGGTCATGACTTAAAGATAGCTTAGATTTAAATATCGACCACTGATTTGTTGTCGGCGCTTGGAAATGACCGTTTGATTTCAAAATTGAATTTGCAGAGGGTTTCCTATGACCAGAAGGATCAGAATTGAATGCTTTCACAGCTAGATTTGATTTTTTTGGTGGCACTTGCTATTACAATGTGGTCCAAGGTATTTTTTGATTGTCTGCAGGGGTCTGTACTATATTTTTTATGCTCAAGGCATGCTACAATTCACCAAACAGGTTGACATTTTGGATTTTTTGTGGTTCTCGGTACCTTCTCAGTGAGATTTTCATGATTGAGGATCAATCTGGGGTCTATCTTCTCCTGGTTGACTGGGTTTCTTCCCCTGTACTAGATTTGTGACCATTTCTAGTGGGTCTGGTGGGTGAAACCCTAACCCTAGTCATCTGTAGCTTGTTGCATTCTCCTTGAGGATTCCCAGATGACTAGGGAGTATATATTGCAAGATTTTTGACTTAGTGCGGGTTCCAAAACATTCTTTTGGTCCCTGGTTATTGATGGTATTATACTAAAAAAGGAGCTAGATTTTGGGTCTTTTTCCTATCCTTGTGTTGCTTTGATTATATATTGATCCTGAATATGTTAATGAGAATACTATTGAGTTCCAATCTTGCATCTATGTATGTCTTCTTGTTTCGGTTCTGAGCTCATATATGTTAGTGTCACAAAGTGTATTAACATATGGTAAACAAAGAGTATTGTGAAGTCATCTCTGATTTCCTAAAAAAGTTAGGATTAAAGCCTTTTAGGTGAATTCAGTGAGTTTACAACCAAGTAAGAATCTGATGTCCTTGTGTTTGAGGGAGAGGGGTAATAGGCAAAGCACTTATCCTGAGCCCAGCAATGTTTGATTTAAGATCTTCAGTTGATGTATGTAATTGGGTGACTCTTTGCCCTAGGTTAAGGCATTGGTCTATCCTCTGGAGGCATTTCATTGTCATCAACCACACACAAACAAATTAAATGATCAAATCCTTAAATTAGTTAGTAAAGAGTATATTGGTATAACATTTTATGATTCCTTTGAAGAAGTGAATCAAGGGTACACCTGCCTGAGCATTGAGGCTCAAAATGTAGGAGGATCTCTTTTGATCCTTGTTAATTGGCCCTCTTCCTTGTAGACTTTGGAGTGGTGATAGAGTCAAGGTTATATTAAAATTATCCATCAAAGTATAAATCTACAAGTTGAAGATCAAAGGGAACTCCCAACAAAATGGTGACTTTGCTAGGGAGAGTCTAGAGATAAAGTTTTCAAAGTGCACTCTTGTTTTCCTATTGTATTCAGTTGAAATATTTCCCATCTAGGTGGGTGGCGACTCAAAAAGGTTAGTACCAATGTTACAGACTACAAATCATGGAAAAAAGGAGGAATACTAGGTCATTTGTCTGAAAGAATCTAGAGATTGCTCTAGAATGATTGCCTAGATAGGAGAAGAAGAGTTCGATTAGAAGGAATGGTGAGTCTACTAGTGCTCCCATAAGAGAACAAAGAAATACCAGAGGTAGAGCACCACATGTTTCCTCAAGTGAGGAAGGTTCACAAGATAGATTTTCTAGATCAGATGGTGGTCACTTTGAAGATAGATTTTATGATACCCCAGAGGCTGGATTTCAAGACAAGGGTCCATTGCCTGCAGGTCAGGATGAACAAGCTAGAGAGATGGGTTTTGAGATTGACTTAGACCTTGATGAAGATAATTTTAGAAGGGAGCCCATGAGACCATGGTAAGTCTATTTTCCATATCAAAATCTTACTGATATGGATGTGTCATCAGGTTCTGATGACATTATGGTAGACCCAGATGATTTAAATGCACTAAGGTTATAGTTGGCAGAATAGGATGCCATGTATAAGAGGTTACAAGATGAGAGAGAAGCTGAAAAGGTGAATGCTCTAATAGAAAGATAGTCTCTCCTTAGAAAGATTAATGAAATGAATGAGAGAAATAAGATGCTTGCTTCTGCTCCTAAGACTTTGCAATATGATGTTTTTGGTGATCTTGAGGCTTTGAGGAGTGAGCAGGAATGCTTATTGCAAGATCATGAATTTGATAAGGAGGGCCCTGTGGTTAGACAGGTTCAAAGTTATGCTTCCCTCCCTAAAGATAAAGGTGGGCATGAGATCACTAGGCCTACTATTGCCCCTGGTGAGAAAGGAAAGAAAAAGATGGTGGGACATCAAACAAGTAGATCATTGACAATACCAGGGGTCCCACCACCCAATTCAAATAAGGACACAGAGATAGAAAGAAGAAGATCAAGATGATATTGGATGCAACATGGCTACTTCATATCTAGGATATGAAGATGATTCTGATTTTGATGAAGAAGCAGATGTAAATGTGAAAAGACACAATCGGGCCCTTTTTCATCAAGAAGTTTTTTCTGATAGTGAAGACATTGATAAGAAGACATGTAACATGAAATCTTCTTCTAAGCCAGTAAATTTAAGAAGACCTTCTAGAGAAGAGATGGATAGGATTACTGCAGAAATGATTGCCCAGGTGCAAACTAGAGGCATGGTGGCAAGGGATACAAATGGAAAAGCTGCAGGAATGTTTATAAAGAGTACCAACTCCAGAGAGCCTAGTGAGAACAAATCAAAAGGTGATCACATGGTGAAATTCAAGAATGTAAAAGGTAAGAATTGTGAGCCTAAGGGAGTTGGAGTTGAAAGAATTTCTAGTGAGATTGAGAAGCCAGTCAACACAATGGATAAGACTGAAAAAATGAGGGTGGCCAATACACCTAATGTATCATACAAACAAAAGGACACTAAGGCAGTGCAGATTGAGATTCCTTCTTCTGCTCCTATTGATATGTTATTTGTATTGTCCCAAATTACAGTTAAGGTTCCATTGTTAGAATTTTAGAGGATCCCTGAACACAAAGATAGAGCTATTGCATGGGTAGATAATGTTCATAACAATGGTGTTGCATGCAATGGATCTCAGGATAAAGCTTTGAAAGGTGTTGCTACTCAGGGAATTGTATCTCAAATTCCTCCTATATATTTGGACAGTTCTGTCAATGCTAGCCTTGAAAACATTGATCCATTCTTTTTAAGTGTTCTTGTGAATGGAATGAAACTAAGAAATTGTATGATTGATAGTGGTGCCTCCAACACTATTATGCCTTTCAAAATTATGGAGAGGTTGGGCCTTAAAGTTGATACAGTACAAGGTAGATGTTGTGCAATGGATCAGAGGAAGGTACTAGTCATTGGGACTATCAATGCAATGCCATATAGGCTGGCAGCATATCCAGAGAAAGAGTTAACAATGAGTGTTTTGGTGGTGGACATACCTCCTCATTATGGGATTCTACTATCCAAAACATGGAGTGCTGCCATGGGTGGAAGTTTACAGTGTGATCTATCCTATGCCACTTTTAAGATTGATGATCAGTTTGTCAAGATTGAGCGAGAGCCAAGAGTATGCCACATGATTGAGAGAAGTATTGATAATGAGACTACATGTTTTGTGGATAGTGATATTAACACTTTTAGGGTAGAGATCCCTGAACTTGAGAAGGGACCTATTTTTTCACCTATCTCTATTGAGGTAAGTGTCAATTCTGTGAAGGGTGATTTGTGGGTAATGTACTTTGATGGTGCAAATTGCAAAGATGGAGCAGGAGCAGGTGTTTTACTTATTTCTCCTAATGGAAACACCTACAAATTTTCTTTCACATTAAATTTCTTTTGTACCAACAATATAGTAGAGTATGAGGCATTGTTGTTAGGACTGAGGTTGGCACAAAAGCATGGAATTAAATACTTAAGTGTTTTTGGTGATTCTAAGTTGGTGGTGTCCCAAGTCAGGTCAGTATATGCTTCCAAGAACAAAAGGTTAAAACAATATAGGAATGTAGTTTGGGATTTGATTGAATATTTTGATGCCTTCAATATTGAATGGAAGGATAGGAGTAACAATAAGATGGCTGACTTGTTAGCCAATATTGCAATCAATTCCACTAATATTACTTTTGCTGGTATTTCTAAAGTTGAAATTCAGGCTAGGCCTAGTATACCAGACAATATTGAAAATTGGCAAGTTTTTGATGATGATGATGATATCTTGAAGTTTATGAGTTGTGAAGATCAGTATCATGGTTAGGAATTTGATTGTTCAGCCTTGGTTGAGTTAGTAGAAGGAAGGGAGGTTGTCTTTGGCAATGAAGTTATTCAACTTAGAACTAACAAGGTGCCCAAGGGGCTTGTTGTTTTGGAGACTGTCTTTGATAACCAGGATAGAGTTCAAAAGAATATCAAAAGAGAGGATCATGCTAATCTAGAGGAGATAAATCTTGGAACACATGAGGCACCTAAGAAGGTATACATTGGTAGGAACATGTCTCAGAATGTGAGAAAATCTTTGATTGAATTATTGAGAAAATTCAGGCATGTTTTTGCATGGTCATATGATGACCTAAAGGTTTATAGAGAAGATTTGTTTCAGCATATCATTCCTTTGAAAGAAGATGCTAAACCTTTCCGGCAAAAACAAAGGCCTATTAATCCTACTTTGGCACCCAAGATGCAAGAAGAGTTAATGAAGCCGAGAGATGCCGCAATTATCAAGCCTATAAGGCACTCCTCTTGGTTTTCAAATCTTGTTCCTGTGAGAAAGAAGAATGGTGACATCCGGCTTTGTGTGGACTTTAGGAATTTGAACATCAGCTCATTAAAGGATAACTATTGTCTGCCCAATATGGAAGCTATGTTGCAGAGAGTGACCGGATCAGAATTGATGTCTATGATGGATGGTTTCTTTGGTTACAATCAAGTAATTGTCAAAGAATCAGAACAATTCAAAATAGCTTTTACAACACCTTGGGGGACATATGTTTATGTGAGTATGCCTTTTGGTCTCACAAATGCTGGTGCTACTTTTCAGAGGGCAATGGATGTTGCCTTTTCAAATTTTATTGATGATTTCCTTGTTGTTTATCAAGATGATTTAACTGCCTATTCCAAGAAGGAAGAAGACCATTGTACTCATTTAGAAAAGATATTTGTGAGGGATTTTGAATATGGCATTTCATTAAACCCAAGGAAATGTGCATTTGGTGTCATTGAGGGTAAGTTGCTTGGCCACTTAGTTGGGAAGCAAGGAGTGAGAATTGACCCTGAGAGGCTAGCAGCTATTGACAAGATTCAAAGGCCAAAAAATGTTAAAGGGATTCAGTCCTTCTTTGGTCAGGTCAATTTCTTAAGGAGGTTTGTGACAAATGTTGCAGAGGCTACTAGACCTATTTCTAAGATGTTGAAGAAGGGATCTACAATCAATTGGGAGGGTGAGCCTGATGAGGCTTTCAAAAATATCAAGCAGGCTATCAAAGATGCACCAGTGCTTAAGGCACCTGATTATAATGTCCCAATGCACATCTTTTACTTTGCATCTTTTCACACTATTGCTGCAATTTTGTTACAAAAGAATAAGGATGGTCTTGAGAAGCCTATTGCATTTTTCAGTAAAGCAGGCTACTGAATTGAAGTATGACATAAATGAGAAACAAGCATATGAACTTGTGAAGGTAGTCAAGGCTTTTAGGTGTTACTTGATGGGGGCAGTTGTGATTGCTTTTGTGCCAAGTGCAGCTGTGAAAGATATCTTTTCACAGCAAGAGGTGTCTGGGAGAAGATGCAGATGGATCAATAGGATCCAAGAATTCAACATTGATATCTAGATTACCAAGTTGGTTAGAGGAAAAGGATTGGCAAAACTGATGGCTCAATCCAATCTTGATGCTAATCAGGTAAATCATTCTAAAATTGATTATACATGTGATATGGATGATTGTATCTGGTATCGAGATATCATCTACTATTTGAGAAACATGAAATGTCCAACAGGAATGAATGATAATCAGAAGAGGACATTAAAATTACATGCCATCAAGTATGTAATTGTGAAATGTAAATTGTATAGAAAGAATTTAGATTGCATACTTTTGAAGTGTGTTGATGAAGATCAGGCTAACAACTTGTTAGAGGAAATGCATGAGGGAGTTTGTGGTGGACATTACATGGGTAAAATTACTACTCATAAAATCTTGAGAGTAGGATTCTAGTGGCCCACAGTCTTCAATGATGCAGAATAGTTGGTAAGGAGGTGTGATGCTTGTCAAAGGTTCTCTGGTAAGCTTAAATTTTTAGGTAATGTGCCCTTAAAACTAGTAGAACTACAAGCTCCTTTCCAACAATGGGGAATTGATTTCATAGGGGAGATACCAAAAAAGTCAAGTGGAGGACACTCATGGATCTTAGTTGCCAATGATTACTTTACTAAGTGGGTAGAGGCTATACCTACAAGAAATTCAATTAGTAGGGTGGTAATTGATTTTCTATTGAATAATATTGTTACAAGGTTTGGTTGCCCTAAGAGAATAGTAAGTGATAATGCAATGTGCTTCAGGTCTGCTGAATACAAGGAATTCTGCAAAGGTTTGGGAATTCAGATTTCTAATTCCTCACCTTATCATCCACAAGGAAATGGTCAGGCAGAATCTACTAATAAGAGCCTGATGAAAATCCTAAAGAGGATTCTTGAAAAGAATAAGAGGGCATGGAATTCAAAGCTACCATTAGCCCTATGGGCTGATAGGGTAACTATGAAGAGGGAAATTGGTTGTGCACCATTTGACCTATTATATGGAATACATGCAAGAATGCCTCAGAAAAATTTATTGGATATGTACAAATTTGTGCAACTATATGATGATGACATAGATGATGAGATGCAGTTGAGAATTGAGGACCTCATTAGACTGGATGAAACAAGAAGAGAATCAGTTGCAAGGAATGCCAAATTGCAGTTGCAGGTTAAAAATTTGTATGACAAGAAGGCTATAGAAAGAAGGTTTGAGCCTGGTGATTTAGTATTAATTTGGAATGCGAGATTGGAGGATAAAGGAAAACATGGTAAATTTGATCCCATCTGGTTAGGGCCATATTTAATTCATGAGAAATGGGGCCAGGATTCATACATTGTCAAGGAATTAAATGGTGATATTCAGGAATTGCTAGTTCATGGACAATTCTTGAAGAAATACTTCTTTTGAAGTATTCTATTTTCCATGAACAGTAGTTAGGTTTGTATATGTTTTAAATTCTGTAAATAAGTTGCTTGCCCCTACCCTATTTTGTCCTGGTCTGTAGGGTTTTTGTCCTGTTGCTCTCTGTTGTCAATTTTTTCCAGTGGGATGGTCTGCTTTAAACTAGTGATTCTAAGTCCTTTCTATGCCTGCAGGAGGCATACATCCCCAGACAGAGCCACTGTTAGCACCTTGAAATTTTTTATGGCTCTAGCCCTTTTCTCCTAGTCTCTGCAGTCATTTTTCATGTCTCTGGCTAAGCCCTAAGCAGAATATTCAAAAAATTAGCTGTTACATTTAAAATCTTTTGAAAAACCCTAGCCCTGTTCTAATTTGATGTTACCTTTTCTGGGCCACTTAAAATCCTAATTCGCATGTGCTAATTTGCTATCCCTTTGTCGCATGATCGCATGAACCTTTTTCATGTTATGCGATCATGTGACTAAGGTTTTATGTCGGCCCCCTTTAATATTTCCCTAAGTCAGTCGGCTTTATTTTTCCTAAGTCATGCGCCTTGACTTTCCTAATATTCCAGCTTAATATTTTCTAGGCTTGATCTTCTGACAACATCTCAATCTGACAATTAGCGTAAGTTCTCATTGACTATGTCAAAAGCTTGAGATCTTATGCCAATCATTGATCTTTCTTGATGATGCAGCATTTCAAAGTGGGACCTTCCGATAGGTGTGCATGATTGGAAATCTCTCATTGGTCCATCTATTTATGATTTGGTAGTTGTTAGTGGATCCTGGGTTGCTGGCATGTCAGAGGCTCCTGACATTTGCAGAGGATTGACAGTGGGTGTGTCTTCGCAAGGGGTGTGTTAGATGTATGAGATTTTGAGACGACTGTTGATTCTTTTGTGTGACGTAACCTTTTCTTTTGGCGGGTCCACTGTTGTGTATACTTGATTGGCAAACTATGATTGGCCCACATTGTGTGAGCTTGACATGTTGTCAAGCGGGCCCAGTATCTCAATAAGAGGATTCAAAATCAACAGCAGGCGCTTGATCTCATGGAATCTTCCAAGCCTTTGAGATCATGCACCGTCCATTCAATTTTCCAAGTGGTATAATGTTCTCAGTGGGACCATTTTCTAGGTGGTGTGTAGTTGTTCAAATCTTATTGGTCGGTGCAAGGAATTAGCACGGTGGGGTCGTTGTTAGAGGGATCAGTGATGGGGACAAAATCTAGGGTTGGTGTAAGTTCTCATCGATTGTGTCAGAGGCATGAGATCTTACACCCACTGTTCATTTTCAAGGCTTAGGCGGGTGGGTCCTATGTCAGTGGTGATTGAGCAGCGACAACGAGTGATGTAGTGAAAAGTGGTACAAAGCAGGCCCAGGAGGGGTCTAAGGTCTTAGCAATCCGAACAAAAGTGTTTAGCGGCCTAACAAATTTTCAAAGGCCTCGCTCATTCGCAAAATAAATTGGTGATATTCTAAATCGACTGGCGATCCAGTTAACAAGTGTTCACATAGTAGCTAAATGAATTGGGAGAAAGGTGAAACATTCGGCAAATAGGCACTAACCTTTTGTCGCTAGTTCGCTAAATATGGGACCGAGGTTAAATGTATTCCTTTGGGCACCAAGTCACAGAGTTAAGGATGGGTTAAGGTTTTCTTTCCATGAACAGGAAAAAGCATTGTCGCGTAGTCGCTAGGAGTAAACCCAGGGTATCTAGTTGAGTTAGAACATAAAGACCATGAAAAGGACTAATCAGACAATCATGACTTAAAGATAGCTTAGATTTAAATATCAACTACCAATTTGCTGCTGGCGCTTGGAAATGATCATTTGATTTCAAATTTGAATTTGCAGAGGGTTTCCTATGACCAGAAGGAATAGAATTGAATGCTTTCATGGCCAGATTTGATTTTTTTGGTGGCACTTGCTGTTACAGTGTGGTCCAGGGTATTTCATGATCATCTGCAGGGGTCTGTACTACATTTTTTGAGCTCGAGGCATGTTGCAATTGGCTGAACAGGTTGAAATTTTGGATGTTTTTTTGGTTCTCAGTACCTTCTCAATGACATTTTCATGATTGAGGATCAATCTGGGGTTTGTCTTCTCCTAGTTGCCTTGGTTTCTTATCCTGTAATAAATTTGTGACAGTTTCTAGTGGGTCTGGTGGGTTAAACCCTAACCCTAGTCATCCATAGCTTGTTGCATTCTCTTTGAGGATTCCCAGATGACTAGGGAGTATATATTGCAAGATTTTTGACTTAGTGTAGGTTCCAAAACATTCTTTTGGTCCCTAGTTGTTGATGGTATTATACTAAAAAAGGAGTTGGATTTTGGGTCTTTTTCCTATCCTTGTGTTGCTTTGATTGTATATTGATCCTGAATATGTTAATGAGAATACTATTGAGTTCCAATCTTGCATCTGTGTATGTCTTCTTGTTTCAGTTCTAAGCTCATATATGTTAGTGTCACAAAGTGTATTAACATATGGTAAACAAAGAGTATTGGGAAGTCATCTCTGAGTTCCTAACAAAGTTAGGATTAAAGTCTTTTAGGTGAATTCAGTGAGTTTACAACCAAGTAAGAATATGATGTCCTTGTGTTTGAGGGAGAGGGGTAATAGGCAAAGAACTTATCCTGAGCCCAACACTGTTTGATTTAAGATCTTCAGTTGATGTATGTAATTGGGTGACTCTTTGCCCTAGGTTAAGGCATTGGTCCATCCTCTAGAGGCATTTCATTGTCATCAACCACACACAAACAAATTAAATGGTCAAATCCTTAAATCAGTTAGTAAAGAGTATATTGGTATAACATTTTATGATTCCTTTAAAGAATTGAATCAAGGGTACACCCACCTGAGCATTGAGGCTCAAAGTGTAGGAGGATCTCTTTTGATCCTTGTTAATTGGCCCTCTTCCTTGTAGACTTTGGAGTGGTGATAGAGTCAAGGTTATATTAAAATTATCCATCAAAGTATAAATCTACAAGTTGAAGATCAAAGGGAACTCCCAATAGATCTCTTGCTTGGTTGTTTGAGAACCTGAATTTAGCTTTTTTGCTTGCAAATCAATTATGAAATGTCATGTATTTAGTGCATGTTCAAAATGAGGGAGGATATCGACATACCAATTCAGGAAGTAAAACAAGGGAAGATTATAACACATGTAATCCAAATTTCAAAGTGGAATAAAGGGACTTGGGTGACTTGGTTTCTCTAATCTAGTGGTTGGAGTGACCTTGTTTCCTTGTTCTTGGGACTAGGGTATCTCACTTGCACTATTCTCCACACTTTTTGATAAAATTGGTTGTAGATTGTAGCCTACTTCTTGATCAATCTGTATCTTGATCTGTATTAGTGCCAATTGTTCATACACACAAAAAAAAGAGAAAATTTTTTGTAGAAAGGGTCTTTCTTTAATCAAATCCCAGTTTAGGAATTAACCTTGAAATAGAAATGAAATCTACTTCAAAATAAAGTGTGTTGATATGAAACAAAGACTAGGTTTGAAAATTAAATGCATATACTTTTATAATCCTTTTTTTATGTTGGAATTCTTATGAAGATGTTTGAAGTTGACTTTCTTGTTGACTTGAATGACAAGGAGATTATGGATGGATTCATAAATGCTTAGATATACAAATTACACCTAATCTTCAATGTGAATTATTGATCTCTTGGTTTCTTGCTTGAGAACTTTAATTGAGCTTTCTTGCTTGCAAATTAATTATGAATTGTCATGTATGTAGTGGATTTCCAAAATGAGGGAGGATATTAACATACCAATTTGGGAAGTAAAATAAAGGGTTTATTGTCATAGAGTTTGAATTTCAAAGTGGAATAAAGGGACTTGGGTGACCTAGTTTCCTTATTCTTGGGACTAGGGAGACTCTCTTGCACTATTCTTTGCACTTTTCAACAAACTTGGTTTTAGATTGTAGCCAACTTATTGATCAAACTGTATCTTATTTCATGTTAGTGCCATTTGTTTTTGAACATAAAAACAAAACAAATTATGTAGAAAGGGTCTTTAGAAATGAAATTTACTTTAAAACAAAGTTTGTTGATATGAAACAAAGAATAGGTTTGAAAATGAGATGCTTATACTTTTATAAACCTTTTTGAAATTGGAATGCTTATGAATATGTTTGAAGTTGAATTAATTGTTGACTTGAATGACAAGGAGATTGTTGATGGCCTCACAAATGCATGGATCTACAAATTACACCTAATCTTCAATGCATGGAATGCTTCATCTCTTGTTTTATTTCTTGAGAACTTTTATTGAGTTTTCTTGCTTGCAAATTGATAATGAATTTTTATGTATGTAGTGGATGTCCAAAATGGGGGAGGATATTGACAAACTGATTTGGGAAATAAAAAAAAACAAGGGAAAATTGTAACACATGTAGTTTGAATTCAAAGTGGAATAAAGGGACTTAGGCGACCCAATTTCTTTTCTAGGGGCTGGAGTAACCTGGGTTCCCTATTCTTGGGATTGGTACAAAACACTTGCGCTATTTTTTACACTTTTTGTGAAAAACTTGGTTGTAGATTGTAGCCAAATTCCTGATCAATTTATATCTTGTTCCGTATTGGTGCCACCTTTTCTTGCACATAAAAAAGGAAGAAAATATTATGTAGAAAGGGTTTTGATTTAATCAAACCCTAGTTTAGGAATTAACCTTGAAATATAAATGAAATGTACTTCAAAATAAAGCATGTTGATATGAAATAGAGACTAGGTTTGAAAATGAAATGCTTATACTTTCATAAACCTTCTTGATGTTGGAATACTTATGAAGATGTTTGAAGTTGACTTGTTGGCTTGATCTCTTGCTTTCTTGCTTGAAAACTTGAATTAAGCTTTCTTTCTTGCAAATTGATAATGAATTGTCATGTATGTAGTGAATATCTAAAATGAGGGAGGATATTGACAGACCAGTTCAAAAAGTAAAAACAAAGACATATTGTAACACACGTAGTCTGAATTTCAAAGTGGAATAAAGGGACTTGAGTAACTTGGTTTCTCTATTCTAGGGACTAGAGCAATCTGGTTGTCCTATTATTGGGACTAGGGAAAATCACTTGCGCTATTCTCTACACATTTCAACAAACTTGGTTGTAGATTGTGGCCAACTCAGTGATCAATCTATATATTCTTCTATGTTTGTACCACCTGTTCTTGCACATACAAAAAAAAAAAAAATTATCATGTAGAAAGGGTCTTGCTTCAATAAAACCCCATTTCAAGAATTAACCTTGAAATATAAATGAAAGGTACTTCAAAATAAAGCATATTGATATGAAATAAAAACTAGGTTTTAAAATGAATTGATTATACTTTTATAAACCTTCTTGATGTTGGGATTCTCATGAAGGTGTTTGAAGTTGACTTGCTGATTGAATTCAATGGAAAGAAGATCATTAATGTCTTCACAAATGCATGGATCTAAAAATCATGTACCTTATCTTCAATGCTTTGAATGCTTGATCTATTTCTTTCTTTCTTGAGAACTTGAATTGAGATTTATTTCTTTCAAATTGATCATGAATTGTCATGTATGCAGTGGATGTCCAAAATAAGGGAGGATATCTTGCTTATATATGTCTCACATCATTTTGAGATGAAAAACTCAAAGAAGGTCAACATGGGATTGAAATCCTTACTAAAACAAAATATCCATTTTGGGATTTCAATTTGGGACCCAACATAGGGGAATTGGGAAACCAGATTTCCCTATTCCCTCTCATGTGGTCCTAAGTTAAAACCAGGGGTCCTAATTGCTAAGATGTCGATAACATGAGCTAGGGTAAGTGGAATCAAGGTCGAATCAAGCATAACAAACATATGAGACTAAATACACTAAAATTGGGCCTAACTAAGCAAGAAATTGTATAGGGATAAATTTCTGATGCTACAATTATCACTAGCATAAATTGTGTCAAACATGTTTATTGGGCTCAAAGTAGATGTCATAAATACAATTTATTTTTAAATACTAGTATATAACATAAATTGTGCCAAACATATTTAGTTGGCTCAAATTGGGTGAAAGTGGTTACTTAACTAGAGTTGAAATTTGAATTTATAAATGTGCTACTTAGTAACTGTAGAAAATTAATTATGGACAAATGGACAAAGTAAATGGATAATAGTTACATGTAGTTATAGACTAGCATACCTATATTTTAAAAAATCTAAGATATGTGGAGAGATCAAATTTTAAATTTTAAAATTATTATTTTTTGATCAATGAACACTTTTGATTGGAGCTCTAAACCAGTGGGGTCACAATGGGGAACTTCATCCTTGACCATTTTTTTTGAGGCATTAACACCTCCTTGATCTAACTCTTATTGGTAGTTTTTTCATCTCCTTATCACTCCCCTCCTTTCCTACCATTTTCACCTTGTTACTCCTACCAAGCTACTCCTCCCTTCATCTCATCATCACTCCCTCATTATCTCTCCTTCTTCATCTTATCACTCCTCCTTGACACCTCCCCTCATCGCTCTTTCCTGCCACCTCTTCGTCATCATCTTTCTTATCTCTCCCTTGTTGGATACAAGTCACCTCTTTTTTCAATTGTGTTATCTTTAACGCACCTCCTCCACATTAGCACATGCATATATCTTCTTATGCACATCTCTTGCATTACTCCTTGCAACATGGGCAATGTCTATGCAGTAGCCAAAATTCACTTGATTAATAATTTGTTTTCATTTATAAATTAAACTAAAAATCACAATACAATAAATTTTTGAATTTTAATTTATTTAACAAATGCAAACAAATTATCTAATTAGGACATTTTGGCCCATGTATAGCCATTCTGTTGCCACACATACTTCCCTATCAAGGCATTATACATGTTTCAAAGACTCCATAGATGCAAATTTTTAACATTTCTATGTCAACACTCCTTTTGTGCCTTCTTTTGTACTTGTCTGCATGTACTGTCTAATACGTAGAAAGTTTAGTCAATCAACCTGCAAGAGATTCAAATAAGTGACCACAAATTTAAGACAATTTTCCAACCATTTTGGCATTGTGGGGTCCTCCCCAAATTGTTTAACAGTATTAAAAATATCTATTCAGGAAAATAATGATTTTTTCCATTAAAAACATCAGATCCTGTGTTTGACAAAGACATGGAAATTTGAAGAGGTATGTCATCTAGGAGTTATTATAGAATCTCAAGTTGTGTGAAAGTGACTTAACCTAAATTTTATGATCATTTTTATAAAAAATACACCATTTAATAATTGTTTAAAATAATCAAATCAAAATGTATCCAACATAATCACCCTTTCAATTTCATATTATAAATACAAATAATTAATGTTTATTTATATTTTAAATCCAATAGAGTCTAGAAATATAAGAATTGTAAATACAAAATTAAATATGTTGTTATATAGTAATTTAGTTTTCTATTTTTGTCTTAATTTTTTGGAACAAGTATTTTTTATTAATAGGAAAAAAATACTAGACATAAAAAATGACAATAATAAAGTTAAATATGAACTATTTTGTTTAATAAGAGATGAAGAGGAGAAATAAATTTTTAATGTGTAAAATATATTAAATCAAAATTATTATATGAAATGAGAAAATTAACTAGTGCTTTAATGAAGAAGAAAATGGCATCTCTTCTAATTCCATTATATAAAGCATGACTTATATATTAAAGAAGTCTGATGGGAATACAATGTGATCTTATGTTACTTATGATGATCTACAACTGATTGAATACCTAATTGATGAACTACAAGTGATTATAGATCATCAAACATTGAATTGATATATAAGATAATTGAATCAGTCATTATGTTGTCATTAATGTCAACTAGTTTTGACAGTACTTATCATGGTAGTTGCAAATATCTATACATTTGTAAAAGAGGAGAAAAGATGAAGAACTGAGATATCTACATGGAGGAAGATGGATATGACAGATGAGGATAAGGAATATTCTTGGTAACTTATTGATGAGTCTATGACTTCATATTGTTGACTTGATTATGTTACAGTAATCTATTATGAAGATAGAAGCAAAATGTTACAAAGCTGTGTGGTCGGTTAATGAAGCATTCTAGTATACATCAAGCCAGTGTAGTGTATACCGAGTGACAATATCAACTGAGCTTATGTTCACTAACACATTTTCTTTGTTAACCAAGTATGGACAAAAGAACTAAATGATTAGTTTAGCCGACAGAAAGTGATGAGCTGTAAAGTGTATGATTACGAGGTGGAAAGATAAAGTTTGTTATGAGATCAATGACTAACAAAATTTGAAGAAGATCTAAAGGATGGAATTGAAATGAGTCATTGGTACATCTGCCGAGGAAGGTTTAAGCGACAAAATCAATGAAGGAGATTAAGCGGCAAAATATGATGGATGAAAAGAAAATGATTTACTTGTCTATTTAAGAGACTAGGGTTTCATTATGAAATGTATGTCGGAAGGAGACTACAAAGATATCACGTGAATAGAGCTTCATGCATGCCTAATCAAACTGGTTGATGAAGAACTAAACTACAGAACATAATTGAGTGTCAAAGAGCTTTACCGAGGGACAGTAAGTTATTGAATGTTGATAAATTGAATAGAAATATTGATCAGAGGATTTGTATGGGCTTAGAATAGATCTGAACATCTGCAAAATCAAGTTGTATTGTAATCAGATCACCTACTGTTTCAGTTTAACCATTGTAAACAGATAAAATCTCTTAACCGAGTGGACTTGAAAGTCTTATTATGTCATTCATAGAATGTACATTGTTATCCTATCAACCACATAGTGAATGTTGGTTGGACGATAACTATTAGTGTTAAATCCTCTAACAAGGTCACACCTTACAGTGTATTTTGTAACCTTTAACAGGGTTGGCTCTTCACTGAGCTCACTTCAAAAGAGTGAAAATATTTTGGGTTACTAGTCCCAGGTGGTTTTTCCCTTTGCAGGGTTTCTACGTTAAATCTTTGTGTTATGTGTTTATGTCACTAGTACAAAAACAACAATATATGACCAAATAAACTACAAAAAATTGTAGATAAATTACCAAATTTGGTCACGTGACCAGTGGTAGTTTATTGCCGGTCATTTATCTTGTGATCAAATTTATGACTAAACTATTTTAGTCATTTATTTGGTCATATATTTAGTCATTTATTTGCTCGTTTATTTGGTCATTTGGTAGTTTATTTGGTCATTTGGTAGTTTCTTTGGTCATTTATTTGGTCATATATTTGGTCGTATATTTGGTCATTTATTTGGTCATTTATTTGGTCATTTATTTGGTTGTTTATTTGGTCATATATTTAGTCATTAATTTAGTCATTAATTTGGTCATATATTTAGTCATATTAGGGTACGATGGAATTGAATCATCATCCTCCTACTTGTAAAGTAGGTGCTCTTCCATTGAGCTAGTACCCTTTAAAGAATAATCATACCATGTATACTAGTACTTTCCACTATACATGATTTCAAGTTTTTCCATCTATAGTTCAAGGGTAGCAAAGCTTAAGGGGAGGATGACCTTGTAACCAATGGATAAGAAGATGGTGTGGATCAAGTTTTTGATTGTGTACATATGATTACGATGTCTCTCTTGTAACCAGTGGATCAAGTTGTTGATTGTGTACCATTCCATCTCTCTTGTGGATGAAACAACATTTTAAGTTCCCATAATGTTCTGGCTCTTGGCATTCTATTGCTTTGCTTTGCTGATTTTCTATTGCTTGTTATTTATTTAAAAGAATTACAGGTTAGAGAATGCCATCTAGATTTAACACTTCAAATTATTTCTATAGTCCTGTTAACTAATTTTCATCATCCATGGATATAAATTTGAACTTCATCTAATTAAACTTCCATAAAATACACATGAGTTGATGAACCAAAGCAACACCCAAATATATCACACCAGTAATGAATACTGCAATCATAAAATAAACTATAGATCCCATAGAGATATAAAATAAGAGCGTGAGAGTGAAATCATAGAGTATTTACATGCAAACAATCAAGAGCAGGTTCCACAAGTTTTGGATTCTTTGTCTCAAATGCAAGTTGAAGTGGTTGAAGAACAAGTTCTGAATCCGATCCTTCTATAGTATGACCAACACTAGATAGACTGGTTGTAATTGCTTCACTTCCCCTCAAATTTTGGGGTGCATGATCTTCTCCACCAACAATAGAGGGATTTGTTTGAGAAGTTCTAGTATCTGCTTCTTGTACTAAAATTTCTCCATCCCCATCAACAGCACCATCCAGTGGATGCAATCTGGAAAGAAGTAGACAAAATAAAATTACAACCAATACCTAGAACAATTATAAAAATAGTAAGATGCCAATATGTAGAAACAAAAAGATTTTAACCTATTCAGAAACACATGGTAGCAATTGAATCACAAGAAAGTTGGATCCAAAAAAAGATACAAGGAAAGAAACATTTGAAAACACTGGCAAAGACAGGCCTAAATAATTATGAAAAATACAGGAAATATATACATAAAATGGCATGGGTGCCTGCCAAAAAAATGAACAGAAAAGAAGTAACTTACAATTTTTTCCATAAATTCTAGTTTCTACAGTTACACCATTAAAAAGAACATGTGAGTGATCAGAACTCTATTTAATACACCCATAGAAAAAATTCTCAAGTTTCAACTAGCAATGCTACCATTGAAGATTGCCTAATACTTATTTAAGAATAACACCGTGTGCTTGAGATAATGTGTCACTTTCTCTCATTTAGTTCATACAAGGTGAACTTTACATCCTCCACACAATTGAGATGGCTGACTATTCTATCACTTCTATAGACAATGAGATATTGGACCAGATGAAAATCAAATGAATATCCCACCACCCTGATCCACCAAGCACTTATGGGATCAGTCTTAGCCCTATAGACTAAAACCCAAAGGTGATTTGTAGCAAAACGTGATTTATATGATGTCAATTCTTAGCGTGGTCAATTTTTTGTGGAGATCCTCAACTTTTGTGGTGAAGAAAATAGCATCACCCTGAGCTTCTGCTTCACACTGACTTGCCACACTGATTGCTTCAACTAAGTCTATTAGATCTCTTTGTGCAGATAAGCCTCCTACACCAGCCTCCACTTCTTGTGAGTAGTTAACTTCAGTTGCAACAGCCACTTCCTCTCTTCCTCTATTGTTAGATGCCTTCATCTTCTCAATTTGGCTCATCAAATCATCAACACGCCTAGCAATACATTGCCATGTCAGTACAAAAATAGAACATATATTCTTGTGAATGAACCAAACACAAGCATCATAGCCCAAAGAAAATCTACCTTTCTAATTTTTCTTTGGCTTCTAGGCAGAAGCTCAAGTTATTCCAAAGAGCATTTGCTTCCCTTCGGTGTTGATCAACCTTAAAAATAAAAACCCTAGTCAGAGCATGAAATGATGTAAACATGTATTGCAAAGGAAAATTTAACTATACATTCAATGTATAAAGAAAAAAAGTGTTCTCACTTGTTTATGAAGAATTTCACACTCTTCACTAAAGCATTTTGTCTCTGATAGTTCCTTCTGAAAAAATAGAAAAACAGTTACATTAATAAAACTAATAGCAGTTTAAAGTTCAAATTACCAAGTAGAAAAAACCTGGGTACCCAGATACGATTTATCCCAGAATAGAATTCCAATATAAAAACACATGTGGAATCAGGCGGCTTATGTTTTTTTTAGGTTGGAATCATTTTGAGTTGTCAACACATGTACCCATGGGATATTCCAGGTTGGATGTGGTGTTTCCATGCCAATTCATGTTTGACTGATTGCTATTGAATTGGCAAGGAAAATTTCAATTTGTAATATTTATGGTAGTTTTTTTTAGCATATATATAATATGCATGACATGAGATTAATTCCTATTTTTAGCCTTAGGATTTGTAGCCATAAACTAGAATATACCCAACAACAAACCAAATTGCCATATGATGCCAACATACCAAACCTATGCACTTTAGAACTAAATTTTGATTCACAAACTTAGTTTTGCACTAATCCAAACTGTGTAAATAACATGTACCTAATATTATATTTTTAACCTTTTCTATCAAAAAAATTATGCATAGAATGTGCATCTAAAGAATGAGTTATTAAAAACATAAAATGCTGACCTAGTTTGCAAGATTAGGGTCCAGTTCGTGCATAAGTTTCTAGTCCAGAGCTTTAAGTAACTACACAAAATAGGAACTTGATCAACAAATATAAAATATTTAGTCCAGAATTAAAAATATAGAATATTTCACTTAGAATGCAAACCTGATCTCATAATACTGCTATCTGTTCTACCATTTGTTCATGCTCTCCACCCTCATAGAGTTCTTGGAACCTGGGAAACATCTAGTTATCTTTCAACAAGAATATGTTACAAAAAGATGCCCTGCTTTATACAAGACATAAATGCGGTACATTACCTACCTTCTCAATTGTTCCATCAACCTTATATTCTCCATTGCAAACCTAGTCACCTCGAGATTTCTATCGAGACAGTTTCGTAGGATTTGTAACTCCTCCATTAACACAATCTTCTCTTCTAAAAGGCGTGCTCCTGCAAACAGCTTATCAGAAGCTACTACTTCCAATCTCTTAATTCTATCTTCACAAAAATAGAGCATCATCTTTCCACACTGTGCATCTTCCTCGCGCTGTTTGACCTGTCAAGACACAGCAACAAGACCACTAACTAATATAAGGATTTCTTAGCCTATAATTTGAAGAATAGAAAACTAGAACACTTAAAAAATGAAGCAACTCCTACTATTAAAAATTCCACAAATGAAATCTTGCAATTCTCTTCTATCTCAAACAATCTGAAAACTTACCAAGTATTTTAATTGACCATTTTCAGCAGCCATAGCCTTCATTTGCATTTCTATTTCTCATTCTCTTTTCAGTGCTCCAACCAGTGCATATTCCAAATCCCTTTTCTGCCAAATAAGGAAAAAATATTTGATAACTCAAAATTAGAAAAAAAAAAAAAGGTATGAAATATCTTGCAAAAATGCATACTCAAGGAGCCTTCTTATAACCAAGTAATGGGCTTGCTAAACCCCTTGAGTCACATGCATATGCTCCTGGAGAGCTTAGTAAGTTCATATTTCCATAATCTTCTTCTTGAAGGTGTTCTACCTCCCCTTTGAGCTTCCCACATAATCAAGTAACTTCTTCCTGTAAAGAAATGAAAAATTAAATTTTAAAAAAATGGATATGCAATGAGATTAGAACAAAAAACCGCAAATTTGCTCCTAGAGAAAGTGTCTCTTGATAATAGAGTTAAACTAATTAATAATCCTAGAAATAATTAGTGGTAAAATTCTAGGCATGCAATCATGCACTTCAGCAACTGGTTATCTAACATTAATACCTTCAGTTGTTGAATTTTCATTTTCAATGTTATGACATCCCCTGTAGCATTTTCATTCATAGTAGCCTGTAAAATAATCAGGACAGGGTGCATGGCCTGCTAGGAAATGTGGATCTAACCTGATTGGTACAACTAGATGTAAAAGCATCTACAGCACCCCAAAATCACACCTTTCAACCTCAGATTTTAATCAAACCTCAAATTCAATCCAAGCCCTAACTGAAACAATGAATTCTCCTCAATATGAGGCATTAGTTTTCTCCTAGTGAAGTACGACCCTGCTATAGATTGAAAAAAAATTATCAAAAGGTGGCTTTTGTACTGATCTGTTAATCTTGATGTACAAATGCTACTCAGTCAAGGCAGGTCTATGTTGATCATATACAATTTTGGCTATGGCAACAAATTTCTAAATTTCTTCTTATTGAAAACTAGTTTGAGTTGAATTAAGCTAATGGTTATAATTAAAGAATCACCTCAATAAGGTCAATCAGACTAGGTCTATGTACAAACTTGTTGCACCATATAGGCAAATACATAATCTGAACATTAGTGGATACTAGTTTAAATTGGGTCAATTTATGACTTAGAAAGAATTCCACTACCACATATGTTGATCATGGAAAGAATTTTATGTATGAATCATACCACAATATGGACACAAACATAAAATAATGGTTATGTTTAAGAATCACATCAATAATGTCAATCAAACTAGATCTTTGTATACAAACTTGCTTCACCATATAGGCAAACACATAATTTGAACATCACTGTCATGTCATTGAAAAAGTATGACTGTGACTGTCCAAATCAGAGATTTAAGTTTTTGGAGTCCCAAAGAAGTTTGTGAGCACCTTGAACATGTTTATTATGTTGTAACAAGTATATTCAACCCTTGGAAGATGTTGTGAAACCATTTCTAATAAGGAATGTCAAGGAGGATCAATAAATGCTTCTCGAAAATGCCTAATTAGACACATACCTATTGTTTATTTAATTATTAGCAGCACATATCTCACAAAGTCCTAACCCAAGGATGTTATTATCTTCCAATTGGAGTTTAAAAGGTATAATTAGATGTACAAAAGAGTAAAATTGAATTAAGAAATGGTACATTATGGAGTATAATCTAAAATATAGATGCAAAGCAAATCTTATATGAGAAATGATGAATTATAGAATATGGTCCAAAACATTGATACAAAGAAGGTTTTACACAATTGAATTGAGAAATGATGAATTATAGAATATGATTGAAAACAACAATACAAAGTAAGTCTTACACAATTTAATTGAAAAATAATATATTATAAAACTCATGATTTTGATACGGACTTCCATTGGTTTTGATGAATCCACCTAAACATCTTATATCACCAGTGGTTGCCTAACCCCTTATGCCACTACAGTTGAACAATGTGGAAAAGGAATTGTAATAGAACTAATTTGTCAGAAAACCCATGGGGATCAAATTAGAGCCATGAAAATTGACTAGAAATACAGATTGTAGAATGAAAATGGCATGGAAGATGATCTTACATGAAAATGGCATGGAAGATGATCTTAACTTTGCAGGTGATGACTTTACCAGCAGTTTCTATAAGAGACAAAGGGACTCTGCCATTTGTACTCTTACTGAAAGATTCAATATCTATTCCATTCTGTATCTTCATTGTCCAAACAATAGAGCAGAAATCTAAAGATTAAAAAGATATTTCAAAAAAATCCTTGAATAGAAATTTGTACTTCTCTTCTAATTGCTCAACCTCAAAATCCTTCCTTTACCAAAATTGAAAGCCCTTGGCAGCATATTTATAAATTTTCATGTTAAGATTCTCCCATTGACGAAGTCCATTCAAGTAAGTCCCGGTAAAACAAAAATTGGAAGGATGAAACAAAAATTGGAAATGTGAAAAAATTGGAAGGGTGAAACAAAAGACAGTCATGGAATGTGCCTTTGACCATCATCAAAATAATTCTAAAATAATTCTTTTTGTTTCCATAGAGTCCTGTAACGTGCCTTTGACCATCATCAAAAGGTGGGTTTTGAAAGTTTTAGTCGAACAGGTGGAAAAATATATAGGCGAACTCTGATTCTACATATATATTATCACTCTCAGTAGATGTATGAGAAGTCTATTGCATTCTTAAGAAAAACCTTGAAGCGGGAAATTTTTTATTGGACTAGTTCAAAGATAAAAACCAATCTTCATTTTGATTTCTGAAAACAACATGCAACTCTTGAACTTCCCATGCCACTCTTGTGGAGGCATACTATATTGAAATGATTAGGTTTTATAAAATATAACCTTTAGTAAACAATAAAATATATATGAGATCAATGATTGAATCAATTCAATGCATCTATAAACCCTAGAATACAAAATAGATGAATGATCCTATAGAGGCAAAAACAATTGATAAATTCTTTACTTAATGAGATTTTAAAAAAAAACATTGGTTTGAACTCTAGGATGGTCATGAAAACCTCTAAAACAGTAGATCTAAGCATGAAATAACAAGAAACGTGTCTATTTAAATAGGTTTCATAGGAAAAGTGTTAAAACCCTACCTCTACACATGAATCTCATCTTATCATCTGCTTATTTCCATGAATTTCACTGTTCCTTTCAATGGGACTCTTGTTCTTAATGACATGTATGTCGTAAGTCTTTAAGAAGTTCTTGTCATTAAAAATTCACCTTCTTTCATGCACAGATCTACCTTTTTCTTTTCCACAGGGGCTCGCTAGGGATTTTCGACCCTCTCCACAAAACAAGCTGGATGAATACACAAATGCATGTAGTTAGCCATTCGTGTGAGGAGTATTAGGCTTTTTTTTTTAATTTCCATCGAATTTGGTTTTTATTTCCCTCCAAATAGTAGTACAAATTCCTTTATACTTTTAAAAGATTTTATTAGTAATTTATTTACTCACTCACTTTTGTTTGAGTAACTAATTATTTGGTTGTTGTTTTTACCTAATGATCAAATTGGTCATTATTTTAGCCATTCATAGGTATGTTGCAAAAAAATAATATTTCTTCATTTCTTTCTTCAATCACATATATTTTGTGAAATAAATAGACTACTTAAGAAATATTTATGCTTAAAAAATTCTTTAAGGAACTACTACAACTCCTTCAATGAATAGAGAAAAGGGCATGAATTTTTTTTTAATAAGGGTTTGAGCATTTATGTTGATTTTGATTTGATTTCTTTTTAATCATCTAGAGTTTGTATCATTTAACGAGACTTGGTTCCAATATAGCATGTGTGGTTTTGATATTAAATTTAATGGTTTGAGAATTAATTCCAAATAGTTCAAAATAATTCAACTCGAATTAATTTAATAAACATCATCTAAAGAATTAATAAAATCATACTAATCAAAATATTGCATAATGACAAAAAAAAAACATACTACACACCCAGTCAAATAATATATTAAAATAAAAAATTATAAAGGTTAGTGTAAGAGAGTCTTGACAAATAGATAAGATAGATGTTAGTCCTAGGTAAATTTATGAAAGAATTGCATCTATGCCAAAGGAAACCCAAAAGAGAAATAACAAATTGAACAAAAAATTTGAAATTCCAAACTAGAAAGGAACAAATGACATGGAATGATAGCTCAATACCATATGCACTTGAAAAACTAAGGAAAAAAATCAAATCAAAGCTACACAATTTTAGTTATTAATTGAAGTACCATGCAGAGCTTTAAATGCTTTCCCTATTGATAGCTACCACAGTATAGTAACCAATCTACTACTACAAATAACACTTTAAAAAATCTTGATGATGTCTATGAATTATATGCAACTGATCTATATAAATTCTAATTGCAAAACACTTAGATGAATTTTAAATATAGTTACCATTTAGAGATATTGACAAATAGTGGTTGATTCGTACAATAAGTCTATTGGCGAACATACATTATTGGTGAAATGCAACTTCTAAGAATATAAGTATATGATATTATCAAACGTTAATGTGTAAAGGAGTATTAATCATTCATTTAGTCATTTTTATTAGGGTAACTAATTATTTAGTCATTTTAGTTGTGATTTTATCTGATGACCAAATTGGTCATTTATTTAGTCATTTATATTTGTAGAACATGATCAGTTTTAGTCACGTGACTAAAAAAATGGTAGAACATGCTCAGTTTTAGTCATGTGACTAAAATTTTTAGTCACCTGGTCATTTATTTGCCAAATTCTACTAGTGTGTGGTGATTGTTTGGTTATCATACTTTACATGTTGCATATTTGATTTGGTCGGTAATCACTATGAGAAATTAACCGGTAATCAGTAAATACTTAGACAGTTTAGTATTCTTTCTTTACCAAGCTGCAAAATTTAGCTGAATTTATTTTAAGTGATACATTTTGTATTTGGGACTGTGGATAACTGATTCACCCCCCTCTCAATTATTATAACAATTGGTATCAGAGCATATTGTTTGCTTGGAACAGAGTTTTAAGGACTTCAGCAAAAAGATCACAAAATGTATAAGAGGGAAGTGCCAAAGCTGAATAAGGACAACTTTACAATATGGAAAAATCGAATGAGACTTCATATATCTGGGATTTGGAATTCTGCCCTCACCCTATTAGATAATGGCTACTTAACACCACCTACAGGACCTTTGACTCTTGATCAATTAAGAGATAGACATGAGCATAATGTTACTATGATGGAGATTGTTGTTGCTCTATCAGATGTCGAATTTGAAGATGTCAAGGATTGCCTTACTTCAAAGGAAATGTGGGATAAACTTACTCAAGTTTATAGTGGTGATGCAAATGTCAAGAGAGCCAGAGCTGAAAGTTTAAGAGGGAGATTCAATTATATGAAAATGAAAGAAGGAGAAAACATAGTGCAGTATACAAACAAAATAAAGGAGGTAGTTAATGCTATTAGAGGATCTGATGGTGTCATTGATGAAGATATAGTGGTAAGAAATATTCTAAGGACTTTATTGCCTGTTTATGCAATTAGAATATATGCAATACATGAAATGAGGTCAGCACCTAACAATACTCCCACTCTTGATAATCTATTTGGTAAGCTAACAACTTTTGAACTAAACAAATTTGATAATAGTGTTGTACCGTCAGTTGAGTCTATTTTCATGACTTCTCTAAAGATCAGTAAGTCTAGCAGTAGAAATAATAATGATGATCATGACAGTAACACTGATGATGAGCTTGATGAGCTTGAATCTCTTATGCCCTGGAGGTTACCTAAATGTAATGGTAGATATAGGGGCAAATTACCTTTAGCATGTTTTAACTGCAAAGAAGTTGGTCACATTGTTGCTAGATGCCCAAAAAGGAAAGAAGATGATAGAAACAAGGATCAATCTGGTGAAGGAAGCTATGAGAGGAGAAACAATAGAATTTAATGACACTACAATAGAGATAATCGAGACAACAATGATAAAGGAAAAAAGGTATGTTACATTGCTGAAGAGAATGATACCGAGACCGACACAAATGATGATGTTGAAGTAGTTTTTGTTGTGATGAAGGATGATTCTGAAGAAGAAGTGTATCATCTTAAAATGGAAGCACTTCCATGTTAAGAGCATTTAGCCCTCTGATTAAGTGGTTTGGGGTCATGTTAAGCACCTTGATTGGGTCTTTGCATGTATTTGGCTTTCTCCCTGCTTTCCACTTCTTCTTTGCAGTTGATTTCTTCATTCTAGGTGAAATTAGGGTTAAGGTCTTAAGGACTTTCCTGATTTTCCTTCTTCTATGGTTCTATTTTCTAGGTAGGGTTCAGAAATGAGACCTCCTAGTCCTTCATCACATCATTCCAAGGATTTTCTATCTGTTCCTAACACTGGGTCTTGCTCAGACATCAAATTCTGCATATCTGGCACCCCTGGAACTCCTGTTGCAAAATCTAGAAAACTTAGGGTTTGAGGTCAAAGTCAACCTCAAACCTGACTAGGTCAGGGTCAACCTCGACCTTGACCTCTTCCTACCAGAATTTTAGAGTTTCATTTGCCGATAATTTAGTTTTCAAGAAAGTTATTTCCTGCTTCCGAGTCAGCTGTTTCGGGCTCCAAAATGGTAAATCCTTTAATGGTATTTAATCAAGGTAAATTTTCTAAAGGTGAGGACCTAATTGGGATTTAATTCTACAAGGTGGCCCATCTAGAGGAGTGTACCCTAGATCACTATAAAAGGAGGCCTTCCTCTCTCATTTTTCATATCAAGTTTACATCTCATCTCAAGCAATCAAGCTCTCAAGTGTCCAAGTTCAAGCAAGTCTTCAAGCATTTAACTGTTCAAGCATTCATCCATCAAGGAGTTCCATTGTTAGCTATTGAAGGATTCAACCTCCTTGGAGCCCCCTTGAAGATCCTTCCTTTTCCATTCATCCAAACCTTCTCATATGCAAAGATCAAATCAAAATTGGTGTTGAAGATCAAAATACCATTGATTGGAGACATCCTACATTCATTGAAGCATTCTTACTTGTGGATTTGAGGATTCGAATCCTCTACAAGGACTTCAACATAAGCGAGGTGATTTATTTCAATTACTTTGTTTATGTACCATATATTTCAATTCAATTTCAAGGTTAATTCCTAAATTGGGGTTTGACTAAGGCAAACCCCCCATACAACCAAAAACCCCCCATTTTCTTGGAGGTACAGGTGCGAAATCTCAGATCTAAGAGTGAATTTGGATACCCTTTTTGGCAATCTTTCAGGATCTATGAATAGAATCAGAATCAAACTTCAAATAAATGTGGTCTTTGACCTTTTAAAAGGTCAAAGTCGACCTATGTGAATTTGGAGAAAAGATTTCTGGGTTTTGTCCGCCTCGACATTTCTAGTCCAAAGTAAAGGATGAAATCTTCAAAAAGTTCATACAGAAGCCAGAATTTAGCATTTTCCAGATCTGCCCTAATTTAAGGTTAGTATTTGCACTTCAATTATTTTAGATTTCAAGCTTAATCCAACTATAGGGAAGTATAGGATTTATTCTTTCTTTCATATTCTTCATAGATTGATTCGATTGTGTATTAACCTCTTGGTTGATCAAATTGGATCTCTCTTTTGGGAATTTGGATTTAGGAGTGAATCTTACATTTTCCCCACACACACACAAATAGTGGTGATTCCAAATTACCACTATTCATTTTGGTGAACCCGACTAGCTTACTCTCTTTATTATTGGTGTTAGATTTCCTTTTATCTTGTTAGTATTAGATTTGTCCTTTGTGATTGATCTTGTATGCTAATTAGATTTCATGTTCATGCATTATGTGTTCTTAGTTTAGTTCATTTACATTATATTGGTTTATGAGCTTTACTACCACTAGTCCTACTTATAACATTCTGGTTAGAAGAAGTCGTAGACTCATGGGTGCCTTTGAGCCTGAATCTTCTCCTTTCCTTAGGATCCCCGATGATAACTTGATTCTTCATGATTCTAATCCTACTATGGAGAAAAACTCTTCTCACTCATCTCATGATGAGGATGATGCTTTAAGGGTTCCTCCTGAACAAGTCCAAAAGCTTTCCACTGAACTTGATAAAATGGGTAATTGGCTTCTTCAAGAAAACCATGGTCAAGATTCTATTCAAGCTATAGAGGCTCTTAAGAAAGTTCTTCATGATAGTGATCAAGGTGTTAACCTCTTGCATGGTATTACTCATCTTGTGCATTCCAATGTTAAACCTTTAACTCAAGAGGCTCAAGATTTAGGTTTCACTGCTCCTATCACTAGTGTTGAACCTCCTTCTAATCCTTTACCTAGTATTCCTATCTATACTCCTATGAGTGTTCCCTCTATTCCTATGAGTGTTCCTCCCATGTCCCTTCCTACATCACAACCTTCATATCATAGTGTTCCTTTGACTTATTCCACTCCGCTTCCAACTATAGTTCCTAGTGTTCCTCCAATTGTGTCTTCTATTCTTGCAGCTTCTTACACTTTACCTAGTGTGTCTAATGTTTCTACTCCTCCTATTTCCTCTATTGATTCCACCATCATCAATTTGGCTCAAACCGTATCATCCTTACAATAACAACTTGCTTCCTTAACTCAAAACAAGTTTAGTATTCCTACATGTGACATGGGAAGTCCTTTGTCTAGGGATCTTATCTGAACTCCTGTTCCTCAACAAGTCGATATGCCTCGTCTTGAGAATTATAATGGAAAAGGAGATCCTGTTCATCATGTTAAAACATTCCAAATCCTTTTTAGTGATTATGCTCATGACCATAGGATTTTAGCCAAACTGTTTGCTCGAACCTTTCATGACAAGGCCTTACAGTGGTATTGTTCCTTGCCTCCTTATTCAATTGATTCCTTTCCACAACTTTCTAATGCCTTTATTCAACAATTTCAAAACAATATTGGCCTGCAAGTGTCTTTGACTGATTTAATGCATTGTAAACAAGGTGCTAAAGAAAAATTGACTGAATTTATTGGTAGATTTAAGCATTTGCATGCTCAAATTTCTTATCATGTTCCTGATATTGATATTCAATGTATGTTTATTTCAAATTTGCAAAAGGATATTAGAGATAAGATTCTGCTTATTGAATTTACCTCTTTTCAACAACTTTGTGTGGTGCTTCATCATTATCAATTACAAGTGAGTCAGTTTGAGAGCAACACTCCAATGGCTCATGTTCCCATTGATAAGAGTGATGCTGCTCCTAATCCAAATAAGTTTCAAAAATTCAATAATTATGTCAAGATAAACAAACCAGCAAATGCAGTTGCTGATCAGGTTGTTGTTGCATCTCATAATGCCACTTCTACATCCACTACTTTTTGATTAAATCATACATTTACTCCTCTTTCTAAAAATTTACATGCTATTATGAATAGGTTGTTAGCTGCTAATATGATTACTTTACCTCCTGTTCGACCTCTTTTACCTACTACGATTGCATCTAAATCTTTTGATCAAAATTCTTTTTGTCAATATCATCATCAGAATGGTCATGATACTGAGAGATGTTATTCTTTAAAACATAAGGTCCAAGATCTCATTGATGCTAAAGCTTTATCTGTTGATACTTTGGATAGTAGTGGGAATCAATTTGTCTCTCCTCCTAATCAAAACCTTCAAATCTATACGAATCCTTTACCTACGCATGATACTAATACTATTGCTCAACCATCTGTTATGGAAATTGTATATGATTCAAAGATGGATGATCTTAATCATGTCATTAATCAAGTGGAGCATGTTGCTAAGTCTATGTCTCCACCTTAACCTTCACCTCAAGTTCAATCTCAACCTCAGGATAAACCTAAACCTAAAGTAAAACCTCAACCTAAACATCGACAATAATTTCAGGATAAAAGACCTCAGGAATTTTTTATTACCTTTGATGATTCTGAGATTATTAAGGCTCCTGATGGTCCCCTTTACATTGCTGCTAGGGTTGCTCAGATACCTACCCGTGGTTGTCTTGTTGATCCTACCTCCTTAGTCAATGTTATCATTGAAGAAAATCTTTTTATGAAAAGATTACAATGCGACTTCTATGATAAATCGAATGTGTGGATTCAAACTTGTAATGGTTTTCTTTATCCCTCATTTGGTTCTATTACTTTACTGATTGAACTTTTTGGAAAACTTGTGAACACTACCTTTGTTGTGGTTCCTACTTCTGATCAATTTCAAGTTAAGCTAGGTTTGCCTTGGTTAACTACCATGCATGCTATTGCTTCACCTATACATAAGTGTCTTAAATTCATTCATGATGGTGAAGTGAAGATGATCAATCATAGTCTATATCAACCTTCTAGGCCTAGAGATTGTGCTGCTCTGGATTTCTTTTGGCATTCATTACCTAATTCATGTCCTCCTCGCCCTAATAATCTTTTTCAATCATATCAAGCCTATAAGCATCATAAGATTCTTCAATTAAGCATACCTCCTACGGATCTTAATCATGATCTTTTACCTACACCTTCGATACCTCCTTCAACTATGGCTTCTTGTTCTATTAATCAAGTTCCTCCTACTAAATCTATCAAAGATCCTATGATTGCTCCTCCTATGGTTGATAATCCTATTGATCTTCCTACATAACCTATGAAGGATCCTGCGATTGTTCCTCCTAGTTCTCAACCTATTTCAAATAAATCAAAATGTAACCGATCTACTAATGAACATCGTAAAAAGCATCATGCTCATGCTAAAGCTAAAAGATCTCTACTTTCTGTGGATACACCTATGCATAATGTTGTTACTAATAATGATGTTCACATGCATGATTATGATGATTCTATTCGTATCTTAGATCCTATTTTGATTAATTTGGATGAAGAACATACTCTTGATGATACTGATAATGTTACTGATGAATATGAAACTATTGACATTCACATTGATTTGTCGAATATGCTTTCATATCAATTAACTCTTACACCTAGTATCGAACATAGTGATTCTCAAGAGGATCCTTGTTTGGAACTGGCTATCATTCCTACTATATTGGATATAGTCCCTCTTGTGAGTTACCCACCTACCCTAAATGATATACAACAAGATGGGGAAAGTAGGTGGCATGCTTGATCAGCTTGTCCTTCATGGTAGCTTTGTTGTGTGTTTGCCTATTGTACTGTGCTTCTCCTGTAATGTATTTGCTAAATGTTGTTAGATTCTTTTATACGATCCTTGTTACTCAGTTGGTACCAGGTGATGAAGGAATCGAAACTGTTGTTCAAATTCCTCTATATGTATCTCTATTCTTCTATGCATTGTTCAATGTTATGTTGTAACTGTGCTATTGTTCGTAAATGTTTCCTTGTGTAATCTGCTTGGATTCGAGATATGGTAGCACTAAATCTTTTTGGTCTCCATGTCATGGTCTGAAAAGATTCTTCTTTGTATATCTTATGTGATCTTTCCTCCTTTGTGATTGTAGTTCTACTTCCTTTGGGGAATGATGTCAATTCATTTGCAATAATATCATATACATATTATCTTATGATCATACTGACCCCATGGTAGGTAGATCCCTTCCGTGTTCTCTATATGTTTCTGTGTTATTTCCCTTGATTTGTCTTCATTTGGGGGCATCTCGACATGGAAACATAATCAGTGGAGTTGTTTATGTTTCCGTTAAAGCCATTGCTCCTGTTAAAGTGTCAACAATGACTTTAACATGGGGGCATACGCTCTGCTCACTTATTACACACACGCACTTATAAAAAAAAATCAAAACATGCTAAATCTTCTAAAGGTAATGCACATAAGTTGCTAAATCCTGAGGAAGACACGCACTTTAAATTTACTTTTCAATCTTTCTTTTTGGATTAGGAACTAATCCTTAAAGTATGGATTTATATTAGGATCTCTTGATCCCTCCAGTTTCAAATACACATATATTGTGATCCCTTAAGGTCAAAAGTGTCCTTAAGATTGGATCTCTTTTGTTTTTTATTTATTCTTATGGAATAGAATATTCCTAAAGATAAATCCTTGATGGGTTGACTAGTGAGCAGCCACATTCACTAGGCGGTTCCATTCCATCTTTCTAGTTGCACCTTTTTCCTGTGTGGTTCATAATGGGACATAAGTTCTCATTGGTCGAGGTAATCACACTTTTTCTTTCTCTCTTTAGAGATGTCTCTCTTATCTATGACCTAAGAGTCGATGAAGACTTGAGTCCCTAGGGGCTTGGGATTTCTCTTTGTCCCTTAGATTACGATAAGATTATCTTGTTATTTTTATCTCCTTTACCAAGAGTTTGCATCGAGTCCATACTCTTGCTAAAGTGGGGGCTTAATGTATCATCTTAAAATGGAATCACTACCATGTTAAGAGTGTTTAGCCCTCCGAGTAAGTGGTTTGGGGTAATGTTAAGTGCCTTGATTAGGTCTTTTCATGTATTTGGCTTTCTTCCTACTTTCCACTTCTTCTCCGCACTTGATTTCTTCATTCTAGGTGAAATTAGGGTTAAGGTCTTAAGGACTTTCCTGATTTTCCTTCTTCTATGTTCTATTTTCTAGGTAGGGTTCAGAAATGAGACCTCCTAGTCCTTCATCACATCATTTCAAGGATTTTCTATCTGTTCCTAACACTTGGTCCTACTCAGACATCAAATTTTGCATTTCTGGCACCCCTGGAACTCCTGTTGCAGAATCTGGAAAAGTTAGGGTTTGAGGTCAAAGTCAACCTCAACCCTGACTAGGTCAGGATCAACCTCAACCCTGACCAGGTCAGG
This sequence comes from Chamaecyparis obtusa, assembly GCA_027943335.1. Lineage (NCBI taxonomy): Eukaryota > Viridiplantae > Streptophyta > Pinopsida > Cupressales > Cupressaceae > Chamaecyparis > Chamaecyparis obtusa. Next base: position 309,247 of record BSBK01006441.1, on the reverse strand, counting down.
GTCAACCTTGACCTTGACCTCTTCCTACTAGAATTCCAGAGTTTCATTTGCCGGTAATTTAGTTTTCAGGAAAGTTATTTCCCACTTCTGGGTCGGTTGTTTCGGGCTCCAAAATGGTAAATCCTTTAATGGTATTTAATCAAGGTATATTTTCTAAAGGTGAGGACCTAATTGGGATTTAATTCTTCAAGGTGGCCCATCTAGAGGAGTGTGCCCTAGATCACTATAAAAGGAGGCCTTCCTCTCTCATTTTTCATATCAAGTTTACATCTCATCTCAAGCAATCAAGCTCTCAAGTGTCCAAGTCCAAGCAAGTCTTCAAGCATTCAAGTGTTCAAGCATTCATCAATCAAGGAGTTCCATTGTTAGCTATTGAAGGATTCAAACTCCTTGGAGCCCCCTTGAAGATCCCTCCTTTTCCATTCATCCAAACCTTCTCATATGCAAAGATCAAATTAAGATTGGTGTTGAAGATCAAAATACCATTGATTGGAGACATCCTACATTCATTGAAGCATTCTTACTTGTGGATTTGAGGATTCAAATCCTCTACAAGGACTTCAACATAAGCGAGGTGATTTGTTTCAATTACTTTGTTTATGCACCATATATTTCAATTCAATTTCAAGGTTAATTCCTAAATTGGGGTTTGACTAAGGAAAACCTCCCATACAACCAAAAACCCCCATTTTCTTGTAGATACAGGTGTGAAATCTCAGATTTGAGAGCAAATTCGGATACCCTTTTCAGCAATCTTTTAGGATCTACGAACAGAATCAAAATTGAACTTCAAATAAATAATGTGGTCTTTGACCTTTTAAAAGGTCAAAGTCGACCTATGTGAATTTGGAGAAAAGATTTCTAGGTTTTGCCCGCCTTGGCATTTCTAGTCCAGAATAGGTGACAGAATCATCAAAAAATTCATACAGAAGCCAGAATTCAGCATTTTCCAGATCTGCCCTAATTCAAGGTTAGTATTTGCACTTCAATTATTTCAGATTTCAAGCTTAATCCAACTATAGGGAAGTATAGGATTTATTCTTTCTTTCATATTCTTCATAGATTGATTCGATTGTGTATTAACCTCTTGGTTGATCAAATTGGATCTCTCTTTTGGGAATTTGGATTTAGGAGTGAATCTTACATTTTCCCCACACACATACACAAATAGTGGTGATTCCAAATTACCACTATTCAAGAAGAAAGGTATGTAGAGATAGCACTCATTTATAAAGTTAATAAAAATGATACATGGATCATCGATAGTGGTTGTACCCATCACATGACTGGTGATGAAGAAAAATTTGATCATCTTGAGAAATATAATGGAGGATCTGTAAAAATGGGTAATGATACACCATGTATGGTTAGAAAAAAGGGATCTCTACTGATAAATGATAAAATCAAATGTGATAATGATTATTGGGTAGAAGGAATAAATTACAACTTGCTAAGTGTGGCATAGCTTAACAACTTAGGTCACCGAGTAGATTTTGAGTGCAAGAAGGTAAAGATATTTGATGATGAAGGAAAACTTATTGGAACAGGAGCACAAATGAAAGGTAACTTATTTTATCTTGAAAATGATAAGTCTTCCTGTTTAATGATGAAAAATGAGGATGCATGGCTATGGTATAAAAGGTTATGTCATGTAAACTTTGATAACATGATTAAAATCAGTAGAAAGAAAAAGGTTAGAGGTCTGCCTAGCCTAGCAAAGCCGGATCATGTTATGTGTCATGAATGTCAAAAGGGTAAAATGACAAAATCTAGTTTTGAGAGTAAAGACTATTCAACAAAGAGAATTTTGGAACTAGTTCACACCGACCTATGTGGTCCCATGAGAACACAAAGTTACTATGGAGATAGATATTTCATTCTATTTGTTGATGACTAAACTAGATTAATGACTGTAATGTTTTTAAAAGAGAAATCTGAGGCATTTAAGATATTTAAATGGTATAAAGAAAAGGTAGAGAAAGAAATCAGGAAAGAACTAAAATGCTTGATATCTGACAGAGGTGGTGAATTTATTTCTAATAAATTTACTAACTATTGTAATGGGCATGGTATAAAAAGACAGGTTTTCGCATCAAGAACACCTCAGCAAAATGGGATTGCTGAAAGGAGGAATAGATCAATTGTTGATTGTGCAAGGACACTGATGTTACAAAAGAATGTTGCTCATACATACTGGAGAGAAGTAGTCAGCATGGCTATATATATTATGAACCAAGTACAATTGAAGAAGGACACAAACAAAACACCCTACGAGTTATAGTTTGGTCACAAACCGATTGTAAGTTACTTCAAAATTTATGGTAGAAATTTTTTTATTCTAAAAGATGAAAGAAATAGAAAGTTTGACTCTAAAGGGGATGAAGGGATATTTCTTGGATATTCCACTAAAAGCAAAGCTTACAAGTGTCTGAATAAAGTTACTAATAAAATGATTTAAAGTTGCAATGTCAGAGGTGATGAATTTGATACTAAGAATGGTGAAGAAAGCACTAGGGAGTTGGAAGACTACAATAGATTCACTTACATTGAACAACTAGAGTACCTACCAAAGTCATAGACTGTGTCAACCGGTCATCAGGAAAACAACACCAAGGAACAACAAAGAGAAACCAACGATCAGGAAGGAGCTACTGAGAAAGCACATGAACTTGAACATGATGAACAACAAAGAAGAGATCAAGTACTAGCTAGATTTTTCAAAAGACATCATCCTGAGAACCAAATCATTGGTGACAAGCAAGCTGGCATGATGACAAGAAGTAAGTTAAGATAAGGTACATGCTTATTTTGTGAGTTTGAACTGAAAAATGTTAAAGTTTCATTGGAGAATGAAGAATGGGTAAATTCAATGAATGAAGAGATAGAATAGATAGAGAAAAATAAGGCATGGACCTTAGTACCTAGACCTAAGGATAAGAATGTTATTGGTACTAAATGGATTTTCAGGAATAAGCTAAATGAGAATGGAGAGGTTACAAAGAACAAAGCTAGACTTGTATGCAAGGGATATGCACAGGAGGAAGACATATATTATGGTAAAACTTTTGCACCTGTTGCTAGACTAGAGGAAGTCAGAATGTTACTTGCATATGCAGCACATAAGAAGTTTAAAGTCTATCAAATGGATGTTAAATCTGATTTCTGAATGGGATACTAGAAGAGGAGTTCTACATAGAACAACCAGAAGGGTTTGTTGATCCAGACAAGAAAGACATGGTATGTAGACTACATAAAGCTTTATATGGTTTAAAGAAAGCACCTAGAGCTTGGTATGAAAGGCTAATACCTATTTGTTAAGTATTGGTTTTGTTAGAACAAGTGAAAACATCAATTTGTATATGAAAGGAGAGTCTGATGACACTATTTTGATTGCTGAAATATTTGTGGATGATATTATTTTTGGAGGACAAGATCATATATGTAAATCATTTTTTGATGAGATGCGAAAAGAATTTGAAATGTCTATGTTTGGAGAGATTAAGTTCTTTCTAGGCTTGAAGGTTATTCGAAAAAATGATGGAATATTCACCACACAATCAAAGTATATAAAGGAAGTACTGAGAACATTTGTCATGGAAGATGCTAAACCAGTTGGAAAAATGATGATCATAGGCTACAAATTGACTAAAGATGATGAATCTAGAGAGGTCAACCAGACATTGTACTGATATATGATTAGTAAGTTGATGTATGTAGTGCATAGTAGACCAGATATTGCACATGTTGTGGGAATTGTTGCTAGATTTTTTGCAAATCCTAAGGAGTCACACATGGTTGCAAAAAAAAGAATCTTAAGATACCTAAAGAAAATAGAGGACTATGGATTATGGTATCCTAAGGAAGAGAATTTTGAGCTAAGAGTCTACACCGATGCAAATTGGGCTGGAAATATAGATGACATAAAGAGTACTACCAGAGGAGCATTTTTCTTTGGTGAAAGACTTGTTACTTGGACAAGTAAGAAACAACCTTGTATTTCTCAGTCTACTACCGAAGTAGAGTATGTTGTTGCTGCTACAAACTGTTCAAATATTGCTTACATAAAGCAAGTGTTGGAAGGGATGAATGAGGTAATCACTAAGCCGTTGATTATATATTGTGACAACACAAGTGCAATAAACATCTCTAAGAATCCTATAATGCACTCAAAGACCAAGCACATCTCTATTAAGTATCACTACTTAAGAGAATAGGTACAGGAGATGCAAGTTAAACTGGAATATGTTACATCAAAAGAGTAACTTGATGACATATTTACCAAGCCTCTATTGAAGGAAACTTTTGAATACTTGAGGACTAGACTTGGGGTCTGTCCCCTATCTACTAGTCACTAATGTGATATGGAGGTTGCATCAACCTAATCTTATCAGAAGATCACTCATGTTGATGCAACATAGTTCACACTTTGGGTTCTATCTAAGGTTGTGAAAGATTTCAGGAACAGCTATCTGCATATCATTATACCGAGATACATTGTATGCACCAGACAACAGAGAATCACATGGCTAATACAGAGCTGTATGTTTATGTGTTTCTTTGGCATTTTTGTCGAAGGGAGAGATAAACAATATGACAAACTGAGAGATCACTGGAACATCTATCTAAGGGAGACACAATCTGAGAAAGTTAGGGAGAGTTTTGAAGATTTGTTGCTGAGAACAGAAGGAATCTGAGAACTAGAATGATCATATCTGCAGAGGAAATTCTGCACTTGCAATGTTTTCATGTAACGTAGTGATTAAACATATTTAATATCAAGCTAGGGAGAGCTTACCGAGCTACAACATTTGCTTACATAGTTGTAGAATACATGTTTGGTATGTGTATGGTATATTTCATATTGCTTGAGTTGCCATCAATGCCAAAGGGAGAGATTGATGAACTACAACTGATTGAATACCTAATTGATGAACTACAAGTGATTAGAGATCACCAAGCACTGAATTGATATGTAAGATAATTAAATTAGTAATTATGTTGTCATTGATGTCAACTAGTTTTGACAGTACTTATCATGGTAGTTGCAAATATCTATACATTTGCAAAAGAGGAGAAAATATAAAGAACCGAGATATCTACATGGAGGAAGATGGATATGACAGATGAGGATAAGGAATATTCTTGGTAACTTATTGATGAGTCTATGACTTCATATTTTTGACTTGATTATGTTACAATAATATGTTATGAAGATATAAGCAAAATGTTACAAAGTAGTGTGGTCAGTTAATGAAGCATTCTAGTATACATCGAGCCAGTGTAGTGTATATCGAGCGACAGTATCAACAGAGCTTGTGTTCACCGACACATTTTCTTTGTCAACCAAGTATGGATAAAAGAACTAAATTATTAGTTTAGTTGACAGAAAGTGATGAGCTGTAAATTGTATGATTACGAGGTGCAAAGATAAAGCTTGTTATGAGATCAATGACTAACAAAATTTGAAGAAGATCTAAAGGATGGAATTGAAACAAGTCATTGGCACATCTGCCAAGGAAGGTTTAAGCGGCAAAATCAACGAACGAGATTAAGCGAAAAAATATGATGGATGAAAAGAAAATGGTTTACTTGTCTATTTAAGAGACTAGGGTTTCATTCTGAAACATATTCTGGAAGAAGGAGACTGTAGAGATATCACGTGAATAGAGCTTCATGCATGCTTGATCAGATTGGTTGAAGAAGAACCGAACTGCAGAACAAAATCGAGCGTCAGAGAGCTTTACCGAGGGACAGTAAGTTATTGAATGTTGATAAACTGAATATAAATATTGATCAGAGGATTTGTATGGGCTTAGAATAGATCTGAACATCTGCAAAATCAAGTTTTATTGTAATTAGATCACCTATTGTTTCAGTTTAACCATTGTAAACAGATAAAATCTCTTAACCGAGTGGACTTGAAAGTCTTATTATGTCATTCATAGAATGTACATTGTTATCTTGTCAACCTCATAGTGAATGTTGGTTGGATGATAACTTTTAGTGTTAAATCCTCTAACAAGGTCACACCTTACAGTTTGTTTTGTAACCTTTAACAAGGTTGGCTCTTCACCGAACTCACTTCAGAAGAGTGAAAATATTTTGGGTTACCGGTCCCAAGTGGTTTTTCCCTTTGCAGGGTTTCCACGTTAAATATTTGTGTTATGTGTTTATGTGGTGATTGTTTGGTTATCATACTTTACATGTTGCATATTTGATTTGGTTGGTAATCACTATCAGCAATTAATTGGTAATCGGTAAATACTTAGATAGTTTAGTATTCTTTCTTTACCGAGCTGCATAATTTAGCTGAATTTTTTTTAAGTGATACCTTTTGTATTTGGGACTGTGGATAACTGATTCACCCCCCTCTCAATTATTCTAACAAGTTATAGGAAGACAAATACCATGGGCGAGAATCCATGGATATTCAAATATGCAAGTACATCTTCTTAATATCATACAAGCATGGTAATATCCTTGTCACCAAAAATCAAGCCACACTTTGACTCTTGATAATTTTTACTAACTAAATTATAACTTGTTTGAGTCTTGTTGACTGAGCCAATAAAATATATTAATAACCCATTGTGATAATTGTATAATTATGATACCATAGAGTTAAATGATGTAGTTTGACAAAATACTCCAAGTAACAAGGATTCATAAATGCACAAAGCCCTGACCAATTGGTACCCCAAGTGCCAATTCTTATATTTATGGCGTAGAATATACATGAATAGGGAATCCATCACCATAAAAACAATAAGTCACAACATGAGATAATTTTCCATGCCTCGGACCTCTATTCCTTCTGCATTGGAGGGCCACTCAAGATGTCATCCCATGGAAAAGGCTTTAGGCCCTATTCTATTATGATGTCATCCACATAAAATAAAATAAAATAAATATAGTAATAAATTGAATTTTTCATTATTAGGACCCCTACACTTTCAACCTACAAACTCTCAGCTAAAACTAATGGACAGGGTTGAAAGTCTCCTATTCTAGCTTGGGGACTTACCAAGTACTATTGCTCTTATAAATTTTTATATAGGATTGAAAATTGGGCATAGAAATTGAAGTTACCTAAGCTAACAAAAATAAATCTAGTCTTTCATGTATATGACATGAAGGTTATTGGATAGAGGTTCAAGCTAGATTAAGTTAAAACATGATGGGCGGGATAATTTTGTAACCCAAGGGAATCCTTCGAACATGTTTTAAGAGGTTATGAAAAAGGGTGATTGTAGGTATTTAATAAGTGGAAGAATTCCCTAGTTAAATATTTTATGTAAGAAAAATGACGATTTTGTGCAAAAAACATCCATAGTTGACCTATGTTGAGGAAATGCTTCTCTAAAGAGGGGTCATGATATCTCATCTTTTTAATTATATTGAGACACTTATAGTTAAATTGTGGCTAGCATAATTCTTAGTTAAGTTATATAACCATTAACATACTCCCATTCAAGACATAATAAGTATGGTATATATAGGAGGTAGTGAATAGTACATCATCATCTTATTCCAAATTATATGTTTTTCATTTTGATGACTTTAGGAGGTTTTCCCCTAAAAAAATAGCTTATTAAATTAGCAAGCATCCCAATAATAGTTGAAAGTACTTATTGACACATTACTCTATTGTGTAAGTTATTTCATTAAACAAGGCCCTTGTCACACTATATGCTAAGTGTTTGCCACTACTGGGACATTAAAAAAAATAAAAATTATTGTTTAAAACAAAACTTCTTTATCCGTAAAATTGTTTACAACCCAAGTATCCAATATGGTGACATCAATTTTACCTTCAAAAATTAATCCATCCAAATTGAATTGCACTTTGAAATTATCTACGTTTATGTAGGAGCGTGATGTTTAATGTATTGTGATATTGGTTCAAGTTGGTACACGAGTTCACAAAGTTGTTTTGAAGAACTCCTAGCATCATGTCTCAAGTGCATTGTTAGTCATCTCCTAGACATGTAGAGATACTTTTGATGTTTATCTCTATGCTTTGACTATTTTTCTCCTCTTACAACATTCATCCAAATGCTTAAAAGTTTGACTAAGTTGAAAAAAATTATGTTTTAGATGAATTATGTAAACAATACTTCTTTGATACCAATGATCCAAATCGAAAATGGTTTAGGGGACATGCTAAATTAAAAAGGCATGTTAATCCCTTCTTGATGAAAGATGATTTTATAGATTTTTTATAGGAAAATAGAAAATACATACTTATCCAATGCATAATTGAGAGAGTATTTTAACATATTTGTTATTTATATTAAAACATAAATGAAACAAGTATAATCAATATTATATATGACATTACTAGGAATGGGAATCTATGTGACCCAAAACATTAAAATAATTTGCCTTCAATTATTCAATAATTTTAGCTTCCTTCTAAAGGATTGACTGCATACATACATACATACATATGGAATGGTTCATGTCTTATACATCGCTTGAACTTCCAACTACTTGGTAATTACTTCCTTGATGTTGGCATTCCCATTATGTAGTTGAAGGATAAGTCTATTAAAGATGTCGTGCATAAAGGTCTCTTGACTATGCCATGTGTATAAGGCATCACATGAAAATAGGTTGCTTCATGCATGAAGACACACAACAACAGAACTTGTGTGGGACACACATGACAATGTGCAATAATGTGTGTATAAGGCATGAGTAATATATAAGGCGTGTACAGTGACTAATATATAAAGCGTGTATAGTGCTATAACTTGTCCACTATTACTAAGTACTATAAAACACCACATATTGATATAAATGACATATAATAAAGTAAAAGATTTCTTGAAACTTATATAATTGCTCACTATTTTAATAAAAAACCATCAAATAAAATAAAAAATAACGTTAAGAAATTTTCAAATTTTTTTAAAGATCCACAAAGAAATGATCATATTTAGGGGAGAGGACCCGGTAGTTGAACACGTTCCAATAGTTGTGATAGTAGTTCTTAACTTAATACCCATAGTTGTTGATTTAATATCCAATATTTTTGACAACATTGTACCAATGGTTGTGACTTTAAAGTTGTTTTTGCTAATCATGACTACCCATAATTGAATGAAATGTACCCTTTGTTCTAAAAAGCAGCCAATAGTGTGATGCCACATCAGCTGCACAACTATTGGGGTACCCAATTCACTATGATTGGTCTCACTTTTTTTTTGGGCTGTTTTGGACACCTTGGCAAAAAGCATGCTGAAGTGGCATCATATTTGATGACGTGGCTCTGAAACCTTAGTTATAAGCAGGAGACTTGCCAAGTAAGCTACTGTAAAAAAATGGGAGTGATTTGAAATCTCCACGTAGATTTTTGAGAAGCCTGAAGTTAGGGTGCACAACTACTGGGTCCTCTCCCCTATCAACATAAAAATAATGTAACACAACAATTCAAAAATATTTGTGTAAATATCACTTAAATTTCTATAGTATTAACGAACAGTCTAACTTCATTTGCTCGCATTTTTCCCCAAAAGCCTGCACACAACCGTTTTCCCGCGTCACCTTATCTACCACTAAATCTTGAGTTGGTATGTTTGTGGCGCCACCGTTTCCACGGTTTTCTGGAAGCTTTTGACCGGTGCGAAGGCAAAGAGTATTTTAAGGGAGACTAATTCACGATGAGTCCCTCTCACCGACAACTTCAACCATATGTTTTATACTTTTTCTTTGTTTCTTCCACCATCTCGCTTTATAGATTTCTTGACTTTAAGCCTTTCATTCACACCTAAATGCCTACACACACACTTGTAAGGATCTTCAAAATGGTAATTGTACATAATTTTGAGTTGAATGGGGTGACATTTGGTAAGAGTAGACTTCTTTCCCATGACTAAAGTCTCCTTAGGCATATGAAACTTTTAGAATTTTGAAATACTCTCAATGAATTTAGGCCCCTCTCCTTTTGTAGTTCTTTTTGTTTCAATCTACTCGTGTGAGTTCATAGTCAAACACGATTCTTGGTAATTGCGTACATTAAGGTCTAGGGCAACCAATGGTACAAACATGGCTCCCTTCAAGATCAAGTAGATTTTCAATTGGTGTATAACTCTTAAAATATATTATTATTTATTTATTGATAAGCGAGATCATAATTCACTATTCTCTAAAGGTAGAAGCTTAGAGTTGTGTTATTGATTTGGGCAAATATATTTTCAATATAACTATTGATTCGGGCAAATAAGTATATTTATGTGATCTATGAATTATCTAAAACAAAAAGTCAATAATACAAAAATAAGACAACTTATATAAAAACAAACATAGTGTACAAAGCAATACATGTATATAAAAAAATATTATATACATATCAAAGGTATGCATGCAAGAAAAGACTCTCAATGAATGTAAAAATCGATGTGTGGATTAGAAACACATGTACACATGTATATCCTATACAAGCAAGAAAAAATATAACTTGTATCAACATGTATGTAAGATCTTGCGTCAAATTTGTCATCATAGACGAAACCTAGAAACTCTCTTAAACTCAATGTGTTGATTAGAAACACATACACACATGCATATCATGTACAAGTAAGAAAAAAAAGACCCTGCATCAGCATGAATGTAAGATCTTGCTTCATATATGTCATCATAAAGAAATCTAGAAACTCTCTTAAACTTGCAAAATTTTATTCATAAAAATTTAGCAAGAGGCTCCATGGTTGAATAGATTTGTCTTATTATCATCATTGGTGATCGCCATTAAGGGGTAGAGGTTTCTATCTTCTAGAAAATCATAACCCATCTTAACACGAGAATAGAAACTTTCTTGAAGACTTGAATTGGCCAGCCAATCTACCATTTATTTACCTCTACATAAAATGCACACATACAAACATTGTTTTTTTTAATTATTTTTAAAAAAATTATGATTCCTTTAGTTTCTTCAATATATATATGGATTGTTCGGAAAATGACCTTGCAATTACAAAAGGTTAATATTTATATTAAGCTTGCACAAATGAGTGTGGGGGTGCCCCCTGCAATAAGGGGCATGAGGGCTATATGTATGTGTGTATTTATATTTGAGTTATCTCTAGATCTTTGATTAGTGATACTCTTGTAAAAGTTTCTCTACAAGTATATTGTAATCTCTTTTTTTTCTGAATAATATTTTGAGTGACTTCTCGAGTGTGAGGATTTTATCTCAAAAGGTTTTTCCTCGCATAAATCACTATATTATAGTATGAATGGTATTTATGCTTATTTGTTTTAATTTTTTGTAACTATCGTAAATATTTTAAAAAGTTTTGGACAACCCTCCTCTCAAGGTTAGTATAAGAAGTGATTCCTATACACTAGTTTTTTTTATTGGTGGTATCAAAGCTTGATCACATTTGGTTTCAATTTACTACTCCCTTAATTTTAATCTCAGAACATACATATGGTTGTGAGTAGTCAACTTGTGGATACCTGAACTCCTAATTGAGTCATATTATCATTATTACATTTTTATTTAGTTAGTTGGGTCAAACTTACACCTAAATAATATTCATATGTAGGTTGGCTATGGTGTTATGTTAGGCATAAGAGGGTATATAGAGGAGGAGTGTGTCTTATTTTAACATATTGATTATTGAGTTATTATTGAATATTATTGGAGGTATCCCCCTAGAAGTGGATAAGGGGGTTTCCCCCTTGAACTAGCATATTATCAAGGATTTGAGCATATTGTACATAGACTCAAGTAGTAGTCATAACTTCATCTATAAAAAGTTGGCTACATTTCTGATTGTAGATGGTGGTATAGTTAGTTGTTTTGGAAAATGTCATAGCACTAAGTTATCAATGGGAGACTATCATATTGATTGACCAATGTATGTTATCTCCATGGGAGTAGTAGATATAATTTTGGGAGAAAAATGACTTAATACCTCTAGGAAAATTGAGATAAACTTTTTAGAAATTTTCATGAGATTTAAATTAGAAGGAAAGATAGTGGAGATAAGAGGGATGTGTGAAAAATCACCACAAAAGGTAAGCTTTCATCAAATGAAAAAAGTTGCTAAAGAAAGGAGATGATGGATTTGTGGCCTAATCATGCTCATTGGAAGCCTATCAATCCAGACACAACAAAAAATTATTGATCATCACTCTATAGTTTCTGGAGAGATTCCTAAAGGCCTACCCTCCAAGAGGGATTATAATAATGCCATACAACTAGTGCATGGAAGCCAACCACCCAACATTATGCCTTATAAGTACCAATATATTTAAAACAGTGAAATTGAAAATATTATTTAAGATATGCTAGAAGTAGGAATTATAGGACATAGCCAAAATGCTTACTTCTTACTTGTTGTAATGGTGCATAAAAAGGATGATACATGGAAAATTAACCTGAACTATAGAGTGCTCAACATGTATACTATTAAAGATAAGTTTATTATTCTAGTCATTGACTATTTATCAAATGGATTAAATGGAGCCAAACTTTTTACAAATTTAGATCTTAGATTAGGCTATCACCAAATTTAGATTAAAGAAGAAGATATTCCAAAGATAGAACTTAGGAATCATGAGGGTCATTATGAGTTTTTTTAATGCTTTTTGGTTTGACTAATGCACCATCTACACTTCAAAATATGATAAACTCCATCTTCGAGAAAAAATTGAGGAATTTTCTATTAGTGTTCTTTGATAATATATTTTAATTTATAGCAAGATATGATATGAACATTTACATCATGTTGATATAGTACTACAACTTATTTAGGATAAACAGTTATATGCTAAGTCCTCTAAGTGTTGTTTTGGTCTCGAGGAGTTAGAGTACTTGGGATACATAGTTTCACATGAAGGAGTAAAGGCCAGATCCTAACAAAATTAGGTCTATTATGGATTGGTGTAATGCCCCACCAAGTAAACCCTAGAACGAGGACAAAAAAATCATTGAAATATGCATAATGTTTTTTATGGACATTAAACATTAATTATGCTAATAAAATTCCTTTCAACATTCAAAATATATAACCATTAGCATCAAATTTAATTTATTACAAGATAGATGAACTATGAAACTCCCTAGCAATAGTGCAAGACTACACATACATACAAGGGTCCCATGGAAACTCACTATACTAGGTCCATTAAAGCACCAACCATAAAGTCCTTATGCTAACAAAAATCATATGATCATAAATTAATTTGTAAGATACATAATATATTTCAACAAAAAAATAGCATAATTGAAAGATCAAGCTCCTAGCATCGACAAACAAGACAAGAACCAAGCTCACAACTAGCCTGGGCAGAGACATCAAAGGTAGGTAGATGCACAATTCCATGCAAGTGTAGATCCAAAATCAGAGATGACAATCACTAGTGATTTCCTGCGGAGACTGAGATGTCTTAGTCTAGTGAGGTGGAGCCAGTGATCAATAGGTGTAGGTGCCAATGTACGCAGACGTCATTATGGAATGAAGGCATTTATTGGTAGTTAGATCTTTTTTGTGAGTGAACTATCTCAGTCCAGAGGGGCATATGCACTAATCGATAGGCACAAACATTGATCCACATAGTCATTGATGTATAGGCATAGGCATCAATCTAGAAGCCTCTACCAGGCTTTAAGTTCTTTTGATTTGTAACTTTTCCAAAAAGGACACTACACTTATACTACCACTTAGCATAAACATTAGCTAGACTACTATGATGATAACATGATACAAAACATTGAAGCTAATTCACTAGTTGGAAGCACGCGATCTATTATGAATTCCCATTCTACAACATGATTGAAAAGCCATTAAAATAAGTATTGTAGTGTCCTTAATTAGGTTTATGACTAGGAACATATATATTCCTCTACTCAGGGATCATATATGATAATTGAGAGTCATAATCTAGTTAAGGACATCATTTGATTGTCAACCCAGGTACGTTAGACTTGAAATGGCTCTACAAAGTATATGCACTAACCACCTATTTCAGACATGTGTTCCTACTTAGAAATATTATTTTAGAATTGAAACTGCTAGAAATAAACTTCAGCTAACAACTACTTCCCAAAATGATAACTAAACTCAATTTTGAAGACAAGAACTACTCTATCCTTAGTGGCTACATGAATAGTTGACAGCTCTGTAATTTTGCCAACTATAGGAACAATCATGCTAAAGTTCTAAGAAAAAAAAAGTACAACTAATCTAATTGCATAAATGGAAAGGATAGACAACTTCCCTAAGTGGGCCCCTTTAGGTAGTCTCTCAAGTACACAATAGATTAAACTGAAAAATCCATGAAATGCTTCTTATTGAATGAAAACTAAAGAGTACATTGCTCACAACTTGCAACTATGTTATTTTCAACTAAAAGCTAATACAACAGTGATCTTCTCTCTCCTATCTAAAGGAGAATGGAGCTAATTATTTAGAATTGAACCCTAACAACTAACTAACCTTTCCCACAAAAATGGGAAACCTTTATTACAACTTGACCTTTACCTTGAAGAAGTGGACACAAGAAAGTGAATTGAGTCAAATAAAATTGAAAAAATTAAGGCACCACTATCCTAGATTTACGTATCATCAAGGTGTTTTCTCTTGGATTCTTGGAATGCTCCCCTTGCATGGCAGATAACTCTTTAGTTGTCTCTGTGTTTCTTGTTGTTGAGTCAGTCTACTTTGAATCGGTCCTGCAACTATCTAGTGGAGGCTAAATATTCTCTTTGAGACTTTGTACCTACAATTAATAAGAGCTATACATGTGATAAAGGATCGACCCAACATGACTAACTCATTAAATCATCCATTTATTTCATTATTACATTCATTAGGTATTAACTTTGAATAAATAATATTTTACATATGGTTGCAAGAAGGTGGACAATAGTGGCTGTAGAAAAGACTTTTTATCTCATAGAGTCATAAGGCACACATCTTTCATCAAACCGATAAAACATCAAGTAATAACCATGGAAATTTTATCAAAGACTTATCATAATAAGTTTGTTATATTAAGAATAAAAAGTCTATATATAACTTCCATAATCACTACTTAATGTTTGTTTCAAAATAATAAAAGATATTAAAAACATAGCCCAAAACATGCCAAAAATTGCGCTCATCATTCCCCTCAACCTACTACTTGTTGGAACCTTTAGCAAGCCCACTATTCTTCCTTCGTGCAAATTCTCTTAGGTCTGCATTCAACTGTTATCCACATTCTCCATTTTGAAAGCTCTAGAAATGTTCCCTCATAGACTCCAACCACTACCATCTTCTTTCCTCTAATTCCCTGTTATAGGTACTATTTTCTCCATTCATGGACAGAAGTGACCATAAGAGAATGGGTGGCTGCATGACTAATGGAAACCAATTTTCTTTCTTTGTCCTTTCATTCCTCATGTATCTTTATGCTCTTCTGGTGGTTGCATACAGGTTGTTTGGAGTATGTGGTTATGCCTTCTTTAACCATACTGACAATTTCTCCCATCTTTCCTTACTATGATGTATAGAAGCATCAAGGTCATCATTCACAATCTAGGAGTAATGGGGAAAAAAATAATGTCTCAAAGGTTCTATTATTGTCTTAGCCCTCTTATCAACCCACAGTTTCTTCCAGTCAAAATAAATTTTCATCCCCTTTTTGGATTCATCTTTCACTACCATTGGTATGTTAGCTTCATCATATTTATAACTATCAAATTGTTCACCTCTGCTTATTTCATTCTCGATCTAAGATATCAAAGTGTTAATGTATATGTCTCCTATAAAACATAGAGGATTCCATTCTGTATTATGAGGAACAATGAATTTGTGTAGAGAAAATTCACATAGGAGGTGTCTTATGTGTTGTGGGGATTCTTGGTATGCATCATAAAATTCCAGAGAAGTGCTCAAGGAAGGATTATGACCTTGCCAATTTCTTATCAATTGAAACTTAAATACAACACCTTTAAATACATAACATAAACTGGAGAGGGAGATCTACACTGAATTATCTGTTGAATGAAATTGACTACTTGATTTAGGGTGTTTATAATGTTAGCAATTTCCATATCTTTATTCTAGATTACACTTTTGAGTTTTTTAATCTCCAATTCAGATGCATTCTTTTGATCTTGAAGTTCTTGATAACATGACACTCCTACAACAACACTTGTGAAATCAAGAGGAAGTATATGATTATTCCACTTTGGCACATTGGTAGAATAAAAAAAAATTGATGTACTATCTTGATGTGTTTCCTCTATCTCTATGGTTCCTTTATCAATTGATTTCTCAGGAACTTCTTGTTCTATTTTGACATCCTACTAGTCTTGTGGTATCTAAGGTTCACATATATCTTCTTGAATAGATGGTGATTCATCCATCCCTTCATTATTCTTACCTGTTGGCATGTGATGTTTTGGAGTACTGGGAATCACTTATGATGGATTGATCGCATGTTGTGGAGATTGCCACTAGTCATAGTCATGAAAATGACTAAGTCCAGAATTAGGATAACAGGGTACATTGCCACCGTTTTGGATAGCGATGAAGATATACAAGGTATTATGGCTTGCGAAGTTAACTAGAGGTATTTTGGGATATTCACATGCTTCAGTTAAGATTGCATAAGTTTTGGTTACCATATTTGTGAGATACAGTGTTCGGAAGATATGCGAAGATAGTAAAATAGTATAACAAGGTACATGAACAGTTGCAAAGATTAAGGAAAGCATAATGGATATGGTAACGTGCTAAGACAAGAAATTAAAGTATATTACTAACTCTTTGATAATATAAGAGTGTCGAATACATGTATATCATTTGCATAAGTTTCTATTATGTTTTGTATGACAATTATGAGGCTGACCGGAAGGCTAATTCTGTATAAGTATAGATTTTTTTTGTGAAAGTGAAGTATGGTATGTTTTATGATGATGGAGTAAGTTTTCAAATATAAGAGAAGAGCTCAGATGCGAGATCAATAAGAGGCCAAGCTTCAATTGGAACTATCTAAGCAAGATAAGTGCTTGTATTGTTCCCCCTTTTGAGAACTATTTTTGGGATAGTATTGATTGTAAGAGTAGTGTGCTCACCACCTTTAACCAAGTGTTTTTTATACCCTTAACAGGGTTTTTGTAATCCTCTAACAAGGAAATGTACTATGTAACAATCAGCTCCTAATAGGGCTAGATCTCCTAACAGGGATATTATATTTTAGTACATATTTGTGGGTACCATCCCCACCGGAGTTTTCCCTTTGGCCAGGGTTTCCTTGAGAACAAATCATGGTGTCATGAGTAATGTGTTATGCTTATATGTTCTTTTCATTTCTGCATTACTTTGGATTGTTTATAATTGTTTGAAGTTGAAATCAAAGTTCTGTAATACCGATTCACCCCCTCTCTTAGTATTACCTAATCCTAACAATTGGTATCAGAGCTTTTGGCCCTTTGAGAGAAAGCTTAACAGCTTAAGGGAGATCATAATGGATTCAAAATATTTACAAGTGAACTTTGAAGCTGCACTTGAAGATTTGGATAATATGAAAGCTAAGAATGGTGAACTAAAATTCAAATTAAGAAGAGCAAAAGGTTTCATGAGAAAACTTAAAGAATAGCTTGAGATTTAAAAAATCAGAGACAAGACCTTATGGAGAAAATCAAAGAAGGTTCAGACAATGATACATCAAACAAAGTAAAGAAGTTGGAGAAAGAAAAAGAACAACACAATCTCTTGATGATCAAGGAGATTTAACATGAAAAGGATGAAAGAAACAAAGTTGAAGAGTCACTAAAAGAAGCTAACTTGTAGATAGGACAAATGAAGACTGAACTTGACCATTACAAGGATAAATATTAGGAATTGGATAAATACAATCAGATCATTAAAGGTGAACTCACTCAAGCCAAACTACACATTGAGAAGTTACACATGAGCAATGACAAGAGTGATGAACAAGGAATAGAACAAAAATCTAAAGGAGACATGAGTGGATCCAATGAAGCTGGAAGTTCAAAAACTCAAGAAGAACCAAAAGAAGACAAGAATGAGGAAAGACCTATTCCTAATGAAAGGCCTACAAATGAAGATCCTAGAGAAAAGTTTAGAGCCTTCAGAGGTAGATGTTTCAGATGCAACAAAGTTGGACACATGAAAAGAGATTGCAGAAGTAAAGTTAAGTCTAAACCCTTTACCAGCTACTATTTTAATTGCTATGAGTATGGACACAAGAAATAAGATTGTAGAAAACCTAATCAATTCGGGTATAAGCAAGACTATATCAGAGAATAAACTATAGCCAAGGTGACATGTCATAAATGTAATAACTTTGGGCACACGGCAAGGTACTATAAGCTCCAAACTAGTCAAGAAAAAAGAAGACCACCTATTTGCTACAAATGTAACAATCTAGGTCACATTGCAAAGTTTTGTAGATACAATGGAGATGACAATAGAACAGGACCAAGGAGATCTAATGAACCAGAAGGACCACCACCTATGGTTATAAGGAAGAATAATAGTGACAGTGGTAAAATCCTAAATGATTACATGAATGAATACAAGAAATCAGAGGATGAAAAGATATGGCAAGTAAAAGTTCTAAATAAGGAAGTGGTTCAGGGAGAGACAACTGATGATGATGTGTCTTTGCATGATGAATTATTTGAGGCATCAGCCTAGAAGGCCTCATGGCCTCATGGGGAGCACTGGATGCAGACAAAAGAAATTATCCAGCCCCTATATAAGTGGAGTAAGCTCATGCGAGCTTAGGTGTGATGTGTATAGATGTGAAATATGTGGATGAGATCATAGCACTTGAAGATTCATCTTTTGTGTTCGTGAGTTTTGCACTAACTGGACGGTATGTGAAGTTGAGCTACCTATGTTTAATGCACACACTCAACTTGTGAAGGATAAAAGACTTGAAAGATTTCATTTCTACACCATTTATTGATCAGCAACTAAGGAGAGCAGAAGTGTGAAAGCAGAACACTAATCTAGTAGAGAGACTATCATGCCCAAAATTAGGGCAAAACACACACAATTTTTTTTTTTTTTCTAAGGCCACTAACTACAAGGTTGCATATTGAAACATGAGAACAAAACATCACCCAATGCACTCAACTTGCAAGGGGATTTGATGCATGCGTTGGCTTGCCGACACCCCCTATGCGTTAGGTGCACTAGGCCGAAGAAATCAGTAACTATGGTTAAATCAAAAGGGCTATGAGGGAGAAATCCCTAAAGCAACCACTTTAAAAGAATAAAGATGATTAATACTTGATTTAAAGGATTTAATTTATAAAAGAATTAAGTTAACACATAGTTATTGAATAATAAAATAATGTCACAATTATTAATTTAATAATAATTGTATGGGGTTGATAATATACTTAGGTCCCAAAAGGGATAATAGTTTAATTAACCTCCCAAAGGAATTAACGACCTCGAGAAAATAAGGGCACGTTAAAAATAACAAGGGTCCATTAATCTAAAAATTAACATTAATAAAAAGAAGGTGCATTAATAAAAGTTTAATTAGCACAAACTAAAATGAATAATGATTTAATAAATAAAAGAACCCAGTTATACACACTAAAAGAATAATTTGAAAATAAAATATCTATACAACACCTTAGCCAAAAATCAACTCAAGTCTCGCTATAATAGGGAAAATACTAAAAATAAAAAAGGGCATTATTAATAAAAAGAACTATACATTTTAAGGAAATAAAATAAGAGTTGACAAAAGTCAAATATATTAATAAATAACTGACTCATTAAAGGAAAACAATCTCAAAATTATTAAAATGAGAAAACTCTTTATGGCCTCTTGGCTAGCCCTAACCCTAATCCAAAATTAGGGTTTAGGCCAATTACAACTTGACCTGAAATCCTAATTTCATTATTGAAGGGATTACAGGTTTGACCAGAGGGCCATGGAGGTTTCAAAAACTCTAGGTGAGTATACACCCAAGCATACACAGGTGCATACACACACAAGTGTGTATACACCCCTGTGTATACTTGAGTATATACAAGGGCAACAACAAGAAGAAATCGATTCATCCAGATGCAAGGAGAAAGCAAGGTCAGATGATAAGTTATTATGCTTCCAAGCTTACATCTCTGGTTTGCTAGAATTAAGATTGGTCTTAAAATTCCAGATTAGATATACTCACAGATTATTCTATTGTAAGATTGATTAGAGTATTTAAAATTTTTTCCATACTCTCTGTTATTATTCGACTGATAGAGATGTACTAGCATGCAAGGATTGGAATAAGTGCTACTTCTGAAATTAAACTAAGATAGCATACTGAATCAGATCCATAAAATGGATACGGTCCTTTCGAAAATCACTTTTGCTTATACCCAAAATGGCAATTAAAAGAATTTATTTGTTGCGGATTAAAATAGTATTCCGGGCCTGCCGACGTTCTACACAGGCTAGCATCCGCTGGTGTGGCTCGGAGGTTAGGGACAGGACTGGGGCCCGTCATTCCCCATTAGGGGCAATGACACTAGCCTGTCCATCACCCCCTTGGGGACGATGGCCAGGGCAGTGCCACTGCACCCTTATTAGGTGCAGGTCGACACAGGCCCCTCCGCCAACAATGACAGGGATGACACCATAACATAGGGTGCGATGCAAAAAAATAAAATATTTTCTCTGTTCTATAAAACCTTGTTTAATATAGTTTCTTTTTAATTTATTTAAAGTTATAGAAAGCATAAAACATCACGACTGTACCAATTATAATGGTTTGCAAAATTTAACATTTTGGTGTTTCATTACCAGCATTGCATTGATTCAATAAATTTTTTATAACAGTTTCACAGGGTTTACTAAACTCTCAACGGTATTAAATCTGTTGTTCATTCGACAATGCATAAAATTTATAACAAAGTTTTCAGTACATTTGGTGTAGAAAGTTTTCCATTCATATACATAAAAGTAATAAAGTCTGCAGCATACGATAGATGAAAAGATTTTCAAATGCTATCATTTCGATATCAAATTTCATTCAACAGTATTAATGCTATGGTAAAGTTTGGTATAAAAGCAATAGGTATCGTATTAATACATCTATATAGCAGAATATATAAATGTATTAATGTGGGTATCAATTTTTAAAAAAAGGGAAGTATTAATACATATATGTATATATAGAAAAATATATATACATATATTTATTAATATGAATTCCAGCATAAATAATATGAAAAGTATTAATGTGTATATATATATATATATATATATATATATATATATATATATATATATATGTATATACAGCCAAGTATATATATATATACATTAATACAATTACCAGGATAAAAATAATGTGAACTATGGAAAGTAATAAACAAAATTAAGAGAGCTTTCTACATATAAAATATCTATAAGTTAATATATTCATAAATATAATAACATATATATATATATATATATATATATATCTGTGTGTGTGTGTTTATATCAAAACATTTAAAGATTAACCACTTCATCAAGATTAAGTTAATCTATTTTCTTTTTAATTATGCACACAATATACATACGAAATTAACCCAAGATACAAATTTAGTATTATCATTTAAGAATGAATGATAAAACAATTCTTCCTAAGCCAAACAATAAAATGATTGAACTTTTATTTATTTGAAAACATTCATAAAATGACAATAAATCCTTTCTTTGTGGGGAAACTTAAATGAAATACATGAATAGTCTTTTGAATACAAAATCATAAAAGGAGATATCATTTCTTTCTTGCGAGTACTAAATAAAACAACAAGGCATTTTCATTGATTTCATCTAACTTTAAACAACAATGCTAACATGCCCTTTCAATATAAGGAAAGATCAAGCATCTTTCTCATAAACATTTTAGTTCAATAGATGAAGGAAAAAAAATAACTTAACCTATTATATTTTAAAAGCATTTCAAATGCTAGAATTTTCAACATAGCCATGTTTAAAACAATTTTCACAAAGGGCTCAAACCTAACAACTAAATAATATGAAGTACTTACATCCAAAATTCTCTTTTACTCCTTGAAACTAGCAAGCTATGTCTTTGAGAAAATCTGCAAAACAACAAATAGACCATGGAGGCTCACCTCCCAACCTAGGCCATTGCATGGCCACCCTCAAGCTAGGGGAAACAAAGATGGACATGGGGTTTACATACAATCAACAAGCACATATTCAAACAAAAACCAACAACATACATGATCACCAAATTCCCTTTCCCAATGCTATGCACACAATGGGTCACCTTGGACCCATAGTAGGGGTGAAGGTGGAAACTACCCAACTAAGAGAATGCCAAAATACAAAGATAAACCAGCCTTCAACAAGGCTTTAAAATCTGCTCAAATTACCTTCACAAGGCCAATGATACAACCATCAACCCTTCACATAATCTACACCAAATCAACAACCTTATGCCCCCAAATAGTATACACAAGGATGACAACATGGATTCTCATACGTCCATGCCTTATCCCTTTCCTCCTAGAGGAAGGACTCTACACTAGATGAGTAGTCCCAACTCTTGCCCTTCACCCATCAAGGCTCTCTTCCCTCCCAAGGGTGATTTTGGCCTTGCACACCCCAAAGAAAACAATGCAACAAAGAAAGGAAGACACCACAAGCATGCATAAGCCAAAATGCCAAACAATTACTTACAACACTAAGCATTCACATAACACAAGAATGTAAATCATGTACATAACATTAAGAAAAAGAGTTTCAAGATCCAACCTCAATCCAAGCTAATGGAAATGAGGGTTGAGATGAGCTTTCTCCAGCTAGTCTCCTCCTTTGCTATGCAACAACCAAAATCCTCCAAAAAACAATCAAGGCAAAAATCTCACAATCTCTCAAGTCTCCAAAAATTGGAGAGTGAGCAATTACCCACAAATTTTCCCTCCATCTCCTTAAGAAGACAAACCCTAATCCTTTCAAACAAGAGGGGGAAATTCAAATTCAAAATTCAAAAAGAGGAGTGGGCTTGGCATGCAAATTCCAATTTTGGTCACTTTTCAAAAGAGCATCTTTTGGAAGGGAAAATATAGCCAAAATACATCATAATGGTCAAAATTTGACCACCAACACATGGCACCACTATGGGGTAGCCTATTTTTAACCTCCACTACCTTAAAGGGTCACTAAATGCCTTCCAAAAGACCACTTAAAGATTGCATCCGAAATTGAAAGAGATTCTCACTCAAGGCTCCTAAAAATAGAGACCACTCACACACATAAAGCACTTGGGCATGCCAACTCACATAACATGTGTCAATTGAAACCACAAATAAATCACATTACAACATAATACACATGGCATGCCAAGTAGACTAAAATAATAAAATAAAATAAACTTAATCAATAAATACATTCATGCATCACTTTACAACAATAGCACATTACAACGAGGTTAATTTCTCCCCTTGGAGATAACCTTGGCTTAACATGATTTTACAAATATCCATCCTTAATTTCCCCCAATATATCCATGGTCTTACTTGCACACTTGACAAAATATCAGTAGCTCATGAAATGTCAAATAACATATATATATGTAAATAGAATACATTTAAAAATCACATTCTTAACATCATAAATTTCTAACTGCATTTCATAATAATTCTCATAATTTTCTATATAGCATTTCTAAAGTATATAAAGTCAAGAATAAAATGATATGTGTTAATTCAGCTAACATAATAATCATGATCTTTTCTCACAAATTTCCCTAACATGAATGTAACATCAAGGTATCATACATAAATCAAGGATTTATCAATTACTATGCTCATGACCTAATAAATAGCATGAAAGTAAAAAGTCGTATATCATCATCACATAATCATAAGTCATCACATAGTATCAAAATATAATGTCTCTATCCAAATAGCCCATCATGATAAAATAGAGTGTCAATAAGAATCATAAGCTAGAAAGTAAACTACTATGAATGATGGCATTGGGTGAGGCCTCACAAAGACTTTGCATTCGCGTGAAGCCAAACATAGGATTCAAGTGTTTAAGATATTTACACCTAATCTTTCATAGAAATCATGGATGCACCAGTAATATATGATGTTGTAGACAAGCCTAGGTATAAATTCAAGCAGCGTCCATACAAATCCTGTGAGGATGATCTAGACGGAGCATTTTCTCAAAATCCCATAGGCATATTACAAGTAGAAGACATTAGGGCATATATCCATTGTAAATATGAGATCATTGGTGAGGCAAATATCTACAATGAGTTGGATGGTATGGTTGAAGCTAATGGAACCATGATAGAAGATTTCAAACACCTGCAGGATCAGTCAATTCTGAAGCTAACCCTACTCACTGAGTTCACGAAGATAAAATGGTTTAAAATCATTCTAAGAAGGGTTCATGACTAATTTTTATGGATAGGTAGTTATCCTATAAAGATATGTGCACAACTTATACATGACATCACTGGTCTTGATAATGAAGGAGCCCTACCTGTGCAAGGGAAGAATCTAAGGAACCTAGCTGAAACCCTAACTCATTCAAAATGGGATAAGAGGGAAATGACAATAAATGACATTTATCTGCAAGATGTTAGGTTGATAGCAATGTTGCTATGATACAAACTATTTTATAGTAGTAGACCTAATTATGTATCTACCAGAGTCATCATGATGGCTTACAGAATGGTAAAGGAGAATAAGAAATATAACCTTAGTGAAATTCTAGCTCAATAATTTATTGAGAATGTAAAAGTCATAAGAGGGATAAATCTAAGGCATTTAGATTTGGTTCTTTACTGATTCATATGTACATTCACATAATCCACAACTTTCTTGGCATGCATCCTAGAGCATGGAAAGTCAATGAACCCATTGGACTTCAAATATCAGAACCTTATAGAAGGCAGAAGAAAGATTGGGTAGATGGAGAATTTTTTGGCATGATAAGGATACTGCAAAGGAAAATGAAAGAAAGGTACAGAATCCCTAAAAATTTAGTATAAAAATATGAGGACACTATCTGTTTCATGGTTGAAATTGATTGTGTCTTCTTTGAGGCAGTTGACCCCAGAACTAAGTGGTGCTATCCTATGGGATATGAGGTAAGTGATGAAGTAATGACTATGCAAGTGGAACATGTACTGGTAGTAGAAAAGGACCCTACCCAAGAAAGATGGGGTACATATAGTGAGAAATATGAGAAAGTAAGAGAAGAACAAGAAAAGGTAACAAGGAAAAGAAAGTTCAACAAGATTATTGAATAAATTACTGCGAAGGTAGGAATAAAAAAGAAATAGTATTTGGACTTGAAAAATAAGATGGAGGCATCTTCTAGTATTGCCACTAATTCACCCATTCCACTGGAAGCAGATAAGATGGTTCCTACTAATAACATTGTTGATTTATCAGTCCCTCAAGAGGAAGAAACACATGAAGTTGAGACTACAATGGTTCCTAGAAGATCATCTAGGACAGTCAATAAGGTCATTCCAAAAGAAAAAGAGTCAGAGGTAAAGAGGAAGAAAAAGGAAGAAAAGGTCATGGAGAAAGAGGAAGAGAAAACAGTTCAAAAGAGTCCACAATCCTTGTGGAAAATAGATATGTAATCACTACAAAAAAGGGTTACAAAGATGGAAATCTAATATCTATAAATAGATACTATGAGAGATATAGCCCTGAGGATCAAGAAATCATTGAGGACAATATCATTGAGCATTTGTTAATTTTAAAAAATAATTTGTTGGAAGTTGAAACCAGTGTCCCCGAAGATCTGTACAACAAACTGGAAATCAGAAAATAGTTAGCACATTTAGAGGATGAGAACATAAGAAACAAGACAATTGATGATATGTTATCAGTTGTGTCTATTTAGGAAAGAGAAATAATCATAAAGGAATTGAAACCTCTACTAAGAACAAAGACTAGACTAGTCAAGATTATGGCTAGAAAATATGATGAGGTAATTGAAGATATCCAAAAGGCATTAGACCAAGTTCTAATGAATGATATGCCTAAAAATGTATCACCTCCTAAGACTGATAAACCTATATCCTTGGGTTTAGGAGAGAGCTCATAGGCAATTGATGAGAGTGCTCAAGTTAACCTACAACCAAAATTCTTTGTCACTGGTGTGCCTGTTAGCCTTGACACTTTGCAGGATGTAAATGATCCATTTATGGACAAGATGGATAGTGTGATGGAGGTTGAAGATTAGGAATAGATAGAAGAAAGAAAATCAAAAGAGAAACTAGAATAAAGAGTACAGGAGAAGGATTTACAGCAAGAAGAACATCAAGAAAAACAACCTAAATTAGAGGAAGTTGTTGAAGTCAGACTGGATACATCCCTATTGTTGGAAAGTGTGGCCAAACTAGTCAACTCTGATGTGGACAACATGGATGAAGATGAGCTGATGAAACTTTCATTTATGGATTTTTCTAAAGCTAAGGAGAGATCAGTTTAGAAAGGAGACAAGAGAGCTAAGATAATGGTCAAGGTTGTAGAAACAGTAAACAAGCTACTTCCCTCACCAGTTATCCTAAAAGAGAAGGATGAGGTTGAGAACCTCAGTACAGTATTGAATAGCTTTGACATTCATTTTGACTCATTACTAAAAATAATAGAGGAGAAGGTTGAAAATATCTTCTTAAAAAAGAAGTTGAGTGAAGTTCATAAGTCCATTTCATGGGAATTAGGCATTCTAAAGGCTACCACTCTTAAAGCCAAGAGTTGTGTAGCACAAGGCAGGAAACTATATAGCTATTGCATAAATCCTTGCAAACATTTGAAGAATGTTGAGGAGGCCATATCCAAAGAAAGGGCTAGTCTTGATAGTATAATAGACAGTTGTGAATCATCTTCACAAACCGTGGGAGAGATAGATAAGGAGACATCTAGGCTAGTGGAGAAAATAGGAGTACTGGAAATGGAGAAAGGGAGAGTTGTAGATAGATTTGGCTCATTAAGAAGCCTATTGACTCTCAAGCTCTCAATTTTGGACACTCATCTCTCTGAGATGATAAATGTTGAAAGCTCAATGTCAGTATATACTCTCACTGAGCTTAAGGCAGCAGAGACAACATCATATGCACTAAATGGATTAATACATGTCAGTGAACTACTGATAAGTTCATGGATTGAGGAAGTTAAGACCTTGGAAATCTCCTTCCAATATGTCTTAAATCTGGTGAGTAAGCGCTAAACCATCTATGCTTAATTCCTACAATTTTGTGTATACCTTTACCATTTATGTCAAAGGGAGAGGAAGAAAAAGGAAAAATGAGGAAGAAAGTTATATGTTGAAAAGAAAGTAAAAGAAAAGTTGAAAAGAAAGTAAAAGAAAAGATGTAGAAAACAAAAAATATATAGAAAAGAGGAAAAGGAAAAGAAAGTTGTATTGTAACACTTAGTCATTTTTCTAAGTGTTGTCATCAATGCCAAAGAGAGAGATTATTGGCATGTGATGTTTTGGAGTACTAGGAATCACTTAAGGGTTGTCATTCATGGAAACACTTATGATGGATTGATTGCATGTTGTGGAGATTGCCACTAGAGTCATAGTCATGAAAATGACTAAGTCCAAAATCAGGATAACAGGGTGCAGTGCGACAGTTTTGGATAGCGATGAAGATATACAAAGTATTATGGCTTGCAAAGTTAACTGGAGATATTTTGGGATATTCACATGCTTTAGTTAAGATCGCATAAGTTTTGGTTACCAGATTTGTGAGATACAATGTTCGGAAGATATGCGAAGATAGTAAAACACTATAACAAGGTACATGAACAGTTGTGAAGATTAAGGAAAGCATAATGGATATGGTAACATGCTAAGACAAGTAAATAAAGTATATTGCTGACCCTTTGATAATATAAGAGCATTGACTCCATGTATATCATTTGCATAAATTTCTATTATGTTTTGTATGACAATTATGAGGTCGACTGGAAGGCTAATTTTGTATAAGTCTAGATTGGTTTTGTGAAAGTGAAGTATGGTATGTTTTATGATGATGGAGTAAGTTTTTGAATATAAGAGTAGAGATTAGATGCAAGATCAGTAAGGGGTCAAGCTTCAATTGGAACTATCTAAGCAAGATAAGTGCTTGTATTGTTCCCCCTTTTGAGAACTATTTTTGGGATAGTATTGATTGTAAGAGTAGTGTGCTCACCACCTTTAACCAGGTATTTTGTATACCCCTAACAGGGTTTTTGTAATCCTCTAACAAGGAAATGTACTATGTAACAATCAGCTCCTAACAAGGCTAGATCTCCTAACAGGGATATTATATTTTAGTACATATTTGTGGGTACCATCCCCACCGGGGTTGTCCCTTTGGCCAGGGTTTCCTCGAGAAAAAATCATGGTGTCATGATTAATGTGTTATGCTTATATGTTCTTTTCATTTCTACATTACTTTGGATTGTTTATAACTGTTTGAAGTTGAAATCAAAGTTTTGTAATACTAATTCAACCCCCCTCTCAGTATTACTTAATCCTAACATTACCTCCCTCATTGGATTATTCTTCCACTTATTTCTCTTCTTCCTCAATCCATATTGTTTCTTCCTGAAGCTACTTTGATAACTATTCTTGCATCTTCTTTGCATTAGCTTCCAACTCCTCAAGGCTAGCTCCCTCATAAATATGCTCCTTCTCACCAACAAACAGATCTTCTTCCTCAAGTACTGGACTAAGAGGATTGGGTGATGGTGAGGATTGAGAGGCACTAAGTGAATATTGTGAAGGTGGTGAACTAGGAGTAGAAGGGGTGTATTCTACTTCCACAGTAGGAGGAGTAGGTATTGTATGATTCTGAATCCTAGTACTTCTCCGTGTAGGAGTAAGGGTTGTCTTAGGCTTGTTTGGGCATCTAGCTACAAAATTAGAATATTCTCTTGCTTATTTCCTCTTGGCAGAGTCTAGAGCGTATTTAGGGGTCTTCTTCTTAGGTGAAACCATGGGTGACTTCTCCTTATCCTTTTTAGAGGAAGTCTTAGTTTTAATGATAGGGGTTTGCACTGGTACTCTAGGAATTCTTTCAGATAGAGGAACATTATCTTGAGAGTCTGAGGTTTCAGGAATAGGAGATGCAGCTGTAGAGGCTTTAGTAGTTGATTGAGAGGGTCATGACTTATAAGTAAGAGGTCAAACTTTGGGTCCCACAACTTCCTCTTCTAGTTAAAAAATAATAAATTCCTCTCAAGGCATGGGAGACACATCCCTAATAGATATTTCTATAAGAAATTTAATAAGACAATGATGGGATACACAATTGATTCTACCTTTCCTATATTTTGCAACACTATTGGAAAGTAAATTGTATAGGAAATTTGGTACATTCATCAATAAAACATGACACAAATGAGACAATATTTTGAAATGGTGGGAATGCAAAACAAAAAATAACCTTCACATGTAAGGTATTTGATTATATAGGTTTCCCGTGGAATCCATTCCTATAGAAAACTCATCTGATGAGTTCCTTTTTTATCCACATGCAGAGAATGATCTCCAGGTAGAGTAAATTCTTCCCTAGTACTTCGTGCATCTCTTGTTTGGGAAAATAATTCACTAGTTTGAGGTAACCTAGTCACCTCTGCAATTCTCTCCATTATAGCAATAATTTTCACTCCCTTTACCTTGGCCTTTCCATTGTGAAATTTCCTAGAAACTTCTTCAACAATGTCCTCATCAAATGTGACAAGATTGAGAAAATAGTCGAGCCACCCATACTACCTAAATGGAAGAAAATGTTGCATGTCATGCAACAAGATACGATGGTCTGTTGGCTCATGTTTAATGGGATGGCCTCCCATTATTAATGTTTACATCTCAACTCAACCTACTACCAAGAATTCAACCTAAAAAATCCTTTCTTATCAATTCAATCTTCTGTAATTCAAATTAACTCCCCTTTCTCCCCTCAACCTAAGATTTTAAACTCCTTTAATTCAACAAATTCAGAGAAAGAGGGAAGGATTTTGAAAATTAAAATGCACATTTAAAATATAAAAATATTTATGGAGAGGAACCAAAATCACATTAGGACATTATTATAGGAAGTGACAGAAGTTTATGAATCCAATTGCAAATCACCTAAAATCCTGAGTTCTAGCAAAGAAGGATAGTAGTCTTGATGGGACTAAGTCTCTTGGCAGTAGAAGGTGATGACATGGTCATTAGGTAGGAATTAATGATCCTAGTTAAAGCATGTGGAAAGGACTGAATAAAATTTTAGTCGTATAGGAATTTTTTTTAATCTAATTTAATACCTATTTAAACATAATAAATGAAATAATTAATCACTTCTTGAGTTAAGTGGAGCTTACCTGCCATGATACATCATAACTAACTAATGTGACTCCACTTAATTCATTGCAATGAGTGCTTTTTTTTTGGAAAAGTGGAATTGGTGATGAATGATGGATGGATGTAGTGGCAGAAGAGGAATGGTACAAGTGGTGAATGGAATGACGGTATGGAGTGGGGATCCATAAGGATGACCCCTTTATTATGTTTGTCTAATTATTTATCATGCATCACTTAGGGAATCGAGCTGAGACTCAATTTCTTCAACAACAGGATCTACGAACTCTTGCTCAACTTGAAACTATTTCAAGAACTCTTCCTTATTAACAGGCTTTAGGTAAGGCTTCAATCGATTCCCATTGACCAATAATTTGAATTTGACATCATCAATTGTTCTCAACTGAACTACACCATTATTAAATATTTCTATAATTTTGTATGGCTCCAACCATCTGGTCTAAAGTTTCCCTCAATTTTCCTTGTATCTTGAATCATATAGAAGAGCCCAATCTCCTACTTTGAATTTATTTTCCTGTATGTACTTATAATGCCATCTAATTCTCTAATTTTGTATTATTTATGTATGTTGCAGGGAACTCTTTCTTAGCTCATCCAAGGTATTGAGTTGCATGATTCTATCTCTGTGTGCAGTTGTTAAATCCATATCTAATTCCAAAGTTGTCCTGATATTTTTGTGTTCAAACTCTATAGGAACTATAGATTTCTTCCCATACACCATTTAAAAAGGTGTAAAACCTTTTTTAGTCTTCCAAGTAGTTCTATAGGTCCATATAGCTTCTATTAACCTTACAACCCAATCTTTCCCGTGCAGGTCTATTGTTTTTGTCAAAATAGCCTCAATATCTATGTTAGTGATCTCTACTTGGCCATAAATCTGAGGATGATAAGGAGTTGACTTCCTATTCCTTATATTGTAATTATTTACTAAGGTTGTGATAAGAGTGGAAGTAAATTGTGCCCCTTGGTCTGTTACTATTTCTCTAGGAACTCCAAACCTAGTAAAGACTTCTTCATAAAGGAACTTTGCTACCTTATTATCTCTATCATGCTTCATAGGCCTAGCTTCAAACCACTTTGTTACATAATCAGTGCACACAAGAATGTAAGACTTACCATTTGAGGGTGGATCAATTGGACCTACAAAGTCCAATCTCCACTTATCAAAGGGTGTAACAATAACTTTTAGAAACAAAGGCATCTCATCTAATCTTGTTGGGCCCCCATCCTATGACATTTATCACTCCTCTTGGTGTACTTGGATGCATCCTTATGTGGTGTTGGCCAATAATATTTAGTATTTAAGATCTACATGGATGTCCTCTTAGCAAAAAAATTCCCACCACAAGGTTCATCATGGCATGCATGAAGTATGTCATGAGTTTCTTCCCCTCTCACACATCTCCTCATTACTTGATATGGCCTTGTATAAAACATGCAATCTAGAATCCAAGAGAAGTTAAACCTTTTCTCAACTAAGAATCTATTTTCATTTTAGGTGAGAAGTGATAGTAGCTAAATAATTTTCTATGTTTGCATACCATGGATGAATGAATTTGATGGAAAAAAATTATTCATTAGGGAAGGAATCTTCTATGAGTGCAGGATCATCTTTCCTCTAAATTATAGACAAGAAATTAGCAACCACATTAGCTTTACCTAGCTTGTCCACAATTGTGATGTCAAATTATTGCATTAGCAACAACCACCTAGCTAGTCTCCCTGTGATTGTACTCTTATTCATAAGATACCTAATTTTTGCATGATCAGTATGGATAAATATTTGATAACCTATGATATAATGTCTAAACTTGTTGAGGGCATAGATAATTTCCTTTTATGTAACTATGTACTTGAATTCAACTCCTTGTAAGTTCTTGCTGACATAATAAATTCCATGCTCTATTGAACTACTCTTTTGTCCTAGGATAGATCCAATAGCATAATATGATGCATCTATGTAAATATGGAAGGGAAGTGACCAATCTGGTCATTTCAAAACAAGTTCTTGTGTGAGGGAACTTTTAAGATCAAGGAAGGCTTCCTCACATTCTATTGTCCAAGAAAACTGTGTTTCTTTTTTTAGTAGACTAAATAAAGGTCTTGTTGTTTGACTGGTATCTTAATAAATCTTCTATAGTAACCCATGTGTCCAAGAAATATTCTGAGCTCTTTTTTCCTAGTAGGAGAGGGTAGACTAGAAAAGAATTCACTTTTGGAAGGGTCTACTTGTATTCCTGCAACAGAAATGTAGTGACCCAACACTATTCCTTCCTGCATCATCATGAAGTCTTTCTGACAATTGAGTGAGAAATTATGATCTTCACACCTCTGCAGTACATTCTTCAAATTATCTTGGGCTTCCTCAAATGTTGCACCATAAACAGTAAAATCTTCCATATATATTTCCATGTAATCATATGAAATATTAGAGAAAATACTAATCACAGCTCTTTAGAAATTTACATGAACATTACAAAGACCAAAAGGTAAGATTAAATAGGAAAATTTTCTCCAAGGGAAAGGTAAGGTAGTATTTTCTTGATCCTCAGGATCAATTTTTATATGATTATATCTATTGAAACCATCAAGGAAAGAGAAATAATTTTTCCATGACTTGATCAATAAAGGGATGAGGAAAATAATCTTCCTTAGTTGCTAAGTTGAGCTCCTTGTAATGCACACACTCTCTCCATTTTCCCCCTTTCTTCAAAATAATAGCCAGTGGACAAACCCACTGGCTATCTGAGATTGGGTAGATAAAACTATCATTCAACAATTTCTATGATTCCCCTTTAACTATTTCTCTTAGGGCTGGATTAATTCTCCTTTGGGGCTATCTAACTGGTTTAAACTCACCGTTAATAAAAATTTGGTGTGTACATAGCTTTGGATCTAGCCCCTTCATATCATTGTAATCCTTGGCAAAATTTGTCTTGTGGGTAGAAAGCATTTGGACAATTGACTCTTGTTGTTAACTAGTAAGCTTACTATTGATATTCAAGGTTTTTCCTATAGCTACCTCCACTTGTGAGGTTAATTCTAGAAAAGATACTTTTGATAGAAAATGTATTACTACTTCATGGGGCAATAAGGTGTGCAAACAGTAAGTTGTTACAGGATAATGAGATGAAGTAGATGGGGGAAGAATTGTTTGTAAGGAACATGGAACTTCCTTGAAAAGGGGGTACCCTATACCATAATTATTCTGAAAAAAATTAGATAGTATTTCTTCCTCTTCTTATTTTTCAATAAAAGTCTCCCTTTTATTAATCATCAGATTTGCTACATAATTCAATTCTTCTACTTCTCCTAAATTTGGCCAAACTGCTTGTTCACACTTAAATTGCGGCTAGGATGGAGCATAAAGGGTGACATTTTTGGTGTTATATCCATCATAAATAGTCATATTACCATACCTATAACCTATGTAATAATCAACAATAGCTAACCAAGGTCTTCCTAGTATTACAAGATATCTTCCTAGTGTTGCTTTTGGAGACAAGACCATAAAATCAACAGGATACTCCCATGAATCTAGGGTGAATACTAAGTCTTCTACCACTCCATCAGGTTTGACAATTGAACTATTAGTGATCTATAGGATTTTGGATGTGTTTATTAGGTTTGAAATACTCAGTTGTCCCATAATTTCTTTAGTCATGACATTAATAGGTGCACCAAGGTCAACTAAAGCATTTTTAATCTGAACTCCATTAATAATGATTTCCACAATAGGACTGCTAGGGTCTGAATATTTTGGGATGGTAAGATTCCCTAGCATCAAGTCAGAGAGTTTCCCTAAGACATGAACAATTTTAGGGTCCTTCTTTCTCCTACCTAGTTTCTTCAAGCATGCTTCCTTAATAGCTTTGATATACATGTACTTTTATTGCTTGAAACAAGGGTATTTTTACACATATGTGCTTTAGTTGTTCTACAATGTCAAAGGTAGGCTCCTCATTCTTTTTAAAAACCTCACCTTGCAACCTTTGAGGAAAAGGAAGTGATATTTTGCTGGAAAAATTAAGCAAAGATGGATTTTGCATTGAATTTTTATACGGAACAAGATTACTAATATCTTCTTTCTCATTACCCTTAGATGGAAATTATGTGATTATGGGAGGAGAAGGTGTAGGTAAAAATTTTCCTGACCATAGGTTTATATTTCTTAAGTCGAGAGCATGAACAGGCTATTGTTGAGGATCAATAAAATAAACTTTTTGTTGTTGAGGTTGGCTATTTGGGTTAGGTGTTGTCTAAGTAGGTATTTGAGTTGGTTTAGGATGTTGTCTTTTTTTGGTATGAGGTGGCATAATTGAATATCATTGGGGTTGGTGAAGGAAACTACTGGGTTGAGTTAACCATTCTTGGCCTCCCCTCCACTGGTTAGACTGCTGCCATTTCCTTATGAATGCTGCCACTGATTTTCATGTTATTGCCACTGATATTGTTGAGGTGGCTGCCATTGGATTTTTTGAGTCTTTAGCCAAGGATTATTCCAATTATGTTGGGGATATGGGCCATAATTTGGAGGATACTAGTTTTTCCATTGATTATTATATGAACCAAAATCTTGTAAAGGATCCTGAGGCATGCCTTATCTTGGGGCCCAAGGCCTACATTGAGAAAGAAAGAACACTTCTTTATCCCCTTCTATTTCTTTGAGCTTACTAGGAAGATGATGTACCTCCAAATTAGCCACTATCTTGCATCTACAATCTTTCTTCTTATGTCAATAGTGAAGGCAATATTCACCTAGCATTGTCTCTGCTTCATCTTGTTTCCCCTTAGCTTGCATAGTGTCCAATTGAGTAGCTACATTATTGGTGATATCTTTCTTAAATTAGGACAAGAGATTATAAATATCCCCCTTAGACACTCCCGAGCCATTTCCTTTTGCAATAGAGGATCTAAACCCTCTATCTTTCTTCACGGTTTCTCTTGGAGTAGTTGAGATAAATCTTCTTGATGTCATCCCAATTTATTTGGTTGATATCCCCTCCAACCATGAGGTCAAGCACCT
This sequence comes from Chamaecyparis obtusa, assembly GCA_027943335.1. Lineage (NCBI taxonomy): Eukaryota > Viridiplantae > Streptophyta > Pinopsida > Cupressales > Cupressaceae > Chamaecyparis > Chamaecyparis obtusa. The sequence goes on along the minus strand of BSBK01006441.1, from coordinate 273,885 downwards.
CCATGCAAGTATCATTAAATCCCCTTTAAAGAGAATTTTTTGAGACTCCTCATTCAACTAGTGTTGAGTGTTTTTTTGCTCACTAAACAAAGACCTTAACGCATAGTCCTCCAAGGTTTCATCCTCTTTTTGTGACATCTTGAAAATTTCATCTCCTCTCATATCATTCCCCTTACAATATTATTTATACTTTCCCGATAATAAATTCTTCATTTCCTCCCAAGTGGTTTATACATTGCCACCTAATCCCATGAACCATCTTAAGACTGACTCCTTCAGGGTAGAGGGAAACAATTTTAGCTTGTGTAAATCAGTGATGTAGTCACAACTCTTACAAAGGATGTCAAACTCAAAGAAGAAGGTATCAAGGTCTTTTTTAACAAGTCCATATAACTTTGGGAGTAACGAGGCTGAGATATTCTTGATTTTATTATTTTCATGTAGGTTAGGAATTCAGAATAGAAAGGGAAAAGTAGGCCTTTCCATCCTTGGTGGTCCTCCTAGGTTATCTCTTGGCTGATAAACTACAAGGGAAAGTTGATTATTATATGGGTCCCGGTTGTTCAAAGCTTTTAGATAATTCAAATGTTGAATGAGGAGATTAAGGTCATTTAGCTCATCGGATAGGTTCAAATTTAGCTCTGAGTAAGAGGATGAAGTAACCTAATATTGACCAACATCTGCATATGGTTCTTCTTCTTGGAAAAGATCTAGTTTAATTTCTTGGATATCTATTCTTCTAGAAAGGAATATTCCAAATTGGTCTCTTCTTTTATGCATACAAAAAAAATTATGTCTAAACTATGGAAAATACTAACATATTGAATTCTAATCTAAATGTTGGAAGTAAAATTCAAGCTCCTACTACCATTCTTGTAACAGGTTTTTAGTTTGACACCATCCTTGGAAATGACACCAAAAATATAGTGTCCTTAATTAGGTTTATAACTAGGAACATATATATTCCTCTACGTAGGGATCATATATCACAACTGGCAGTCATAATCTACTTAAGAACATCATTTTATTGTCAACCCAAGGACGTTAGACTTGAAATGGGTCTAAAAAGTATAAGCACTAACCACCTATTTTAGACATGTGTTCCTACTTAGAAATACCATGCTAGAATTGAAACTGCTAGAAATAAACTTCAAGTAACAACTACTTCTCAAAATGATAACTAAACTCGGTATTGAATAGAGGAATTACTCTATCCCTAGTGGTTGTAGGAACAATTGAAATCTCTTTAATTTGTAAGCTACAAAAAAAATCATGTTGAAGTTCTAAGAAAACAAATTACAACTATTATAATTGCATAAATGGAAACTATAGACAACTTCCCTAAGTGGGACCCCTTAGGTAGTGTCTCAAGTACACAATAGATT